>VDFB02146892.1:0-26667 GCA_007258455.2 Sequoia sempervirens
TAAAACTAGACATCCTTGGTCTTCTTGGTTTCCACGCCATGATATGGTAATGCTAATGAAAATGAAGCAAAGTAATAATCGCCTTCTCTACTGGCTGGAAGAATGCATGCTTAATGTTTTGATACATGATATCAGCTCTCTTCTACTCTCATGGTTGAATACCGAAATCCAGTATGGTGGGCCTCCAAAGTTCCAGTCATCTCTCTTCCTCTTCCACCAAATGATGGCCTGATCCACATGTCTGCTCGCCTAATTAACTTTGTTTTTGAAAGCTGAAGTTTCTCCTAAGTCACCAATGTAGCTCTCTTTTCCTTTTCAGACTCTTTCATTGCTATAGATCGTCTTTGGGATTTAATCATTTGTACCACATGGTTGATGTGCTTTGAATCCTTGCATCTAAATGAAATTTCCTTAACATAAATACTACTAGGGAATTTCAATGTTGCCATTGTAGTTGGCATTAAAGCCGGTACCTGCAACATTGAAAATTATCCTTATATAAGAATTCCCTCCATCTTGTTGGCTTGTAACACTCTTGGTGGTGGCTAAATGAAATCTGATTTTGATTCCTCTTCTACATCAGAGGGTTCATATCCTTGATCAGAATCTTTTGAATTATTAGAATCAGAATTTCACTAGCTTCCATATTCAAAAATTCCCAACCACCATCTTCAATAAATTTATCTGGATCATCAGTAATACTCTTCAAAATTGGCCGCCAGTTCAAGTTCATTCTACTTTCATAATACTTTATATCCATGGAGTTCAGCGATTCCTTGATGCCATCAAGTGAAAATTGAGGAATGACGTCAATGCAGAGTACATCCCACTTGAATTCTTTGAAAATAATAGCCATATCAAATGCATTTTACCCAAGTCATACTCTCTCAAGGTTAACAATCTCAATCTCACTAATAGCAATTACTAAGAAAGGTAATTCCACCAACTCTACCAAATAGTTTACCGTAGGAACAATAAAAGCAGAGGCTTTGAAAGGAACTCCATGAAAACCAAGCTCTCTAAATGGTATATCAAACTCTAGTTCAAAATCTTTTTAGATGAGGCTGCTCCCATAGCTCTGTTACTCGCTTGATAAATCCTTGAAACTATGCATTGATTTTATTTTTCATGTCACTCTCTTGTTGTTCTTCCCTCAATTTCATCAAGATCATACATTGACCTTCTTGCCCTCCTAAATTTTGGACCATCAGTAACCTCCACATAAAAGCTGAGACATCCTTGGTCTTCTTGGTTTCCCAAGTTGTGATATGGTTATGCAAATGAAAATGAGCCAAATGAAATGTCTCCTTCTCTGCTGGTTGGAAGAATGCATGCTTAATTTTTTGATACATGATATCAGCTTTGTCTTTTGTTGTCATGGTTGAATACCAAAATCCATTATGGTGGGCCTCCAGATTTCCAGTCATCTTTTGTCCTCTTCCACCAAATGTTGGCCTGATCCACACATTTGCTAGCCTAATTGGCTTTGTTTTTGAAAATTTGAAGTTTCTCACGAATTAGCTATAGAAAGTCGAGTAGCTTCCATAAACTTTTTTAGAAATTTTAATTCATAAGTGCATGTACTTTACGATATGATGTAATATGATTATGGTTTTGTCTCATATGTTGTAATATTAGATATATAATAGAAAAATAAATTATTGCATGAAATAAATAATAACTTTTCATTTTAAATGTTTTTTTTTTTGTAGAACACGGGTCTTCCAAAAGATCAAGATGATCCTCAACATGATATAGATCCAAAAAATATTGGTTCTGCCAGTACAGATCACATGGCAAAGGATGATGATGATGAAGATATGGAAGACACTAAGGCTGATGACAATGATGATATGGCTTGATATTGTGATGTGATGATATTGATCAAGATGGTGATGTGATGATGAGACAGTTGGTGATAGTAACCAATGACATTCATGATCATATAGACTACATCATGGATCATTGCTGATATATCATTATGATGACGCTTTTCATGGTTACTATCATATGTATCATTTTCACAGCCTACATTACTATATTGTTGAGGTTGTATCATATTGTATGTATCATTTCACTATATCGTTTGGACATGTACTCGGTTTGAGTTACATAATTTATCAAATTTTATTTATATCATTTGTACATACTATCATTTTCATATGTCATTTGTTGGACATGTATCATTTGGTATATTTTGATGTAAGCATATTTGACTTTCACTTGTTTTAGTTATATATGATGATGATCTTATCAATATTGACTTGTCAATTTATATATATTAAAAGTGGTCGATGATTTTTGGATGGATATTTATTACATATGATTATTTTAATTTACTGCTCAGGATGGATGTTGTCAAATTCAATTAAATTATAGATATTTGACTCACTTGTTTTAATTATAGATGATGATCATGTTACAATAATAGTTCAAGCGGTGATGAAAGGTAAAATTAATGCTTGGCACCTTCAAAATGTAATTGAACAAATCAGAGAAGTGTTAAGCTCTTTTGAAAGTTTTGTGGTGAGCCACATTAAAAGAGGTGATAATGTGGAAGTGGATGTCTTATCTAAATGGGATTTAAATTTTGGTGAAACGGGGGAATTCAGGTTGGAGGATTTTAGAGGTGTTAAGTTAGTGGACTTAGGTGAAAACACGAGAGAGGACAACACCTTAAATGAACAAGGCAGCAAAGTGAGTGGAGTAGTACTTCATTAATATAAATTACTTCATAAACAAGGTGGCGGGTGGTGATGAAGTAGTACTTCATTAATAGAAAGTGTGGGCAATCCAAGATGGTGTTAAATGCAAGCCCTCGATTAAGATGTGTTAATTGCATTTGGAAATGGTCGAGAAAACCTCTGCAACAAACTTTGGTGGTGGCGGCACTGGTTGTCAAGAGAAATGGAAGCCAATTTCACCTTCCGGTCACGAAGATCTTTGGGACCGTTTTATGGAGAGGCATCTGGAAAATGACTGTAGGGCCTTTTCCTTGTTGATGATGAGCGGCTAGTGCAGTGTGCAAAAATGATTTGTGGAAGGGATTTCAGCTCTCTGAAACACAGATATCGAACCAACATGGATGTTTACTCCTTAATTGTGGCACGGGGCTTGGATTTAGGTGAACCGGTGGAAATGGTGAGGATGGTGATGCAGAAAATTGTGCATGAATATTTTCTAGTAGGCATGGAGTCCATTCTCGAATGGGTGGTTTTGGGTGTAGGTTTAGATTATTCTGAAGGACTGGTAGATGATGAAATTGAGGAGCTCTATGGGAGACCAGGGCTCAAACCCTTTATTCATTGGCCTGAAGGAAAATACAAAGCTCGTTGCTATGAGGAAGCGCATTTGGGATGGAAAGCGCTCAAACTCTTCATCGAACTCATGGAGATTGATGAAGTTCTGGCACAAGCAAAGGTGGAGATGCAGGGATTGGAAGCAAAAAGGAAGCACCAGAAGAAGAAGTCAGGGAAGCAATGAAAGAAGAAGCCTCTAAAGGAGATAGCCAAGTGTCCATTGGGTCCAGGTGGAGTTTGTTAAGATTGGTTGTGTTTGTCTGTGTCTGATTTTGAATTCTCCCTCTGCTTTTGTTGTATTAAGGCGTGTAACTCTGAACACTATTAATGGTGGTTATTTTTTGTAAGGATTTTATTGGTAAATAGTTATAGGGGTTACAGGGTTTATTTAATGTATTACTCTGCACATTAAGGTGCCTCTGGTTTTTGTTGTTTACTATGGAATTTCAGTGGGTAATGACACTAAACAATAGATGTACTTTTTTATCTTTACAAGCAATACAAAAAAATTGTGTTACCGATCCAAAAATAATAATTATGTTGTTATTTAATTATATGAGTTAAATAATTAAATTACTTAGTCTATAATCATATGAGTTATTTAAGAGGCATGATATATTTAACTAATTAAATTGAAATAAAACATATTAAATCAATAAATGGAAGCAAAACAAGAAGCATTTTTAGAAGCAAAAAAGGAAGCAACAATGGAAGCCAAACTAGAAGCAAGTAGAAGTAATCTTGGAAGCAAAGGTGGAAGCAAAACTGGAAGCAAATGTGGGCAGAAAGCAAAGTGGAAGCAAACTTGGGAAGCAAACAGAAGCAAGGCAAACAAGGTGGGAAACAGGCACGGAGAAAATTAAACAAGGTGGAGCAAACTTGGAACAAAGCTGGCAAAATCGGAAGCAAAATTGGAAGCAAACTTGGAAGCAAAACTGGAAGTAAACCTGGAAGCAAAATCGGAAGCAAAACTAGAAGCAAACTTGGAAGCAAAACTGGAAGCAAACATGGAAGCAAAACTGGAAGCAAAAATGGAAGCAAAACTGGAAGCAAAATAGGAAGCAAAATTGGAAGCAAACCCGGAAGCAAAAGTGGAAGAAAACTTGGAAGCAAAATTGGAGGCAAAACTAGAAGTAAACCTGGAGGAAAAACTGGAAGCAAAACTGGAAGCAGAATTGGAAGTAAAACCAGAAGCAAAACTAGAAGCAAAAATGAGAGTAGACATAGAAGCAAAACCGGAAGCCAAATTGGGCGCTAATTTAGGCGCTATTTCTGATGCTATTTCCCGGTGCTATTTTAGGCGCTAACATAGGTGCTATTTTTGGTGCTAACAGAGGCACTGTGATTTTTTGGCTTTGACTCTGGCACAACATCTGATGCAAACATTGGCGCTGAGATGATCATGCCTATTTGCACCAAGTTTAGTGCCAACCAAGTCGCCTGATTCGTGAACTAAAATACATTGAAATCCAACACTATTTTAGGTGCTATTTTCCTATTTTGTTGTAGTGCCTTGTCTAATGTGTTTGAATCTTTGAAAAAACATATACCAACATCACCAAGGTTTGTCACAACTTGGTGTACACTATCCACTTATCCATATATCATAATCTTTAAGCAAATGGAAACAAAATCCACCTTCGTAATTCATGCTTAAGTGTGCATACATCCACTTGTCCCATAATAAAATGCTCTATGATGATAAAACATGCACTACTTAAAGCTCAAATACTATCAATCATTACATCAATCTTGATTTGGATGGAAAATCCATCTAAACTATTCTTCATTCATTCTTACTAACATTTCTTTTGTCAATCCCCACAGTCATCCTGGTTGCGTGCTATGACACAAAAAAATAAATATATTACTTGCATCATCATACATCTATAATCATGTTAGAACATCATATATCATGTTCATATAGGTCATAAATATTGCATAAAAAATAAATAAAAAAGATAGATATCATTGCATTACATTCTTAGAATCATCATCCATATAGTATCATATCAAATATGGCATAACATGTCCTAAATCACACAACGTCATCATGCATATAGATCATATAAGAATCATAAATTCCATCATAGATCATAAACATATAATGACATCCATACATGATGACATACATATAAGCATAAATTAATATCATGTGCATCCATCCATACATGAGAAAAAAACATAACATCATATACATCCATAAACATCCATCACATAAAAAATGCATATAAAACATATCATATAATCACCACTAATGATGTATATCATATGTATATATATATATATATATATCCAAAAAATCTGTCATATTACAAAATTGAGTGACTATCAAAAAATGGAGCTCTCAAGTTCAATCAAAAATACATGTCCATATACAACAACAGACCTAGCTTGTGCTACCCCTATCCCCTGAAGGTGAATAAGTGGAGGGAGGTTTGTTCTCTCTTTGCCTTGATCCTGATGGCCTTTGTTGCTCCTTGTGGAAATGGTGAGGTGATTGGTACAGAGACCTTGTTGGTCTTGAAACCCCACCACTGTTCTATGACCTTTCAGAGTGGGACTTGCTCTACCTTTGGGTGTAGCTAGGTGCCCTCTGAGATGGAAGCACTATATCCTCATATAAATCTTTGTAATAATGTGTCTCCTTACTATCTCAATAAATCTCAATGACTATAGGTTGGCCCTCTGCGCTCTGATAATGGCCATATCGCACTTTGCGGTCAAATGTGCAACCTGATCTTGTAATCAAAGAACTTGCACCATGCAACTTGGAGCTATGCCTGCATGGCTGCCATTTGTGGATCAGGTGCCCTCTCCTTTTCCTCCTCCATAATATCTCAGATGGTCTCTCTAATAAGTATATCCTACCACCCCTCAACATTCATGGCCAACTCTTGTGTGGCCTCCTCCTCGCCTACCACACCAACATCTACCTCCATCTCTACCTTTGCACGTACCTCCTCCTCCTATCAAGGAGTGTCATCTATCATCATCTCTCCATCCTCCTTGATAGGAGATAGTGGCCTATGAATAACTAGTGGCACTTGACCTCTATCACCTCCTCTCCCTCCACCCCTTCCACCACTGTCATCATCTTCATCACCCTCCCCCTCCCCTACCTCTATCCTTGCCACCCTGAATCAACCCCCTACCTTGCAGTCTCCCTCATAGACCTCTCCCTAGCCTCTCCACTAGCACTGATGAATTTGGATTTGTAAGTGGCACTGGCCTATGCCAATCCCACCATGCATCATACTTGAGAATAGTGCATGTATCTGCCACCTCTTCTAGGGAACCCAAGTGTACTGACAGCAACTACTTGGACTCTTGAAAGGCTATGTAATGGGCTATCATGGGTCCCCACTGGGGCACCTCACGAGTTGATCTTGCAAACTTTGTAAGACTAACAGGCTCCCCAGTCTCTCACTAAATTGCATAAGTACTCTCTTTGATAACTGTCACTCTATAATATGTTGGCTTTGGACAATGTGTCTGATCAAATACTTGGTTTTCCAACAATATGGGAGGTTCTTGGCGTCATCCTCCTAAGGTGCACACTGCCTATAAGGTCTCCAAGTGAAAGAATCAAGAAAATCAATGGCATGTCTCCAATACCTGACGTCGCCCACATGCGTCTGTGTCCCAACTCCACCATATGTATATACATATGACAACCCTGGCGACATGTCTCTATTTGTAACTAGCCATAACATAGCAACATGCTCCTAGGCCCAAACCATAAGAAGGGTAGTACCACAACCAATCGATTAAGTGCTTGTTAGAACAATTTCCCAATTTTTTGGAATTTTGGAAAAAAATTCAAGGGGGCACCATGCTATCTTGCCATCACCGGGGCATATCGAGGCAACTCCTAAACATGATCTTTTGAATTTTCTTTGACACAACATTATAAAAATGCATTGTATCAAAGAGGGGCCAAATGTAGATACCTGAAATTGTCCTAGTCTGCGAGTAATACTTTTATACTAACTTTCACCCTCTTTCCCTAATGATTAAATAATACTTCATTATTTAATTATTATCAAATATCATATTCTATTATTAATTGACTTTATGTTATTTAATTAATTTATTCTAATTCACCCTTTTTGACTAATTAAATAAATCTTATTTATTTAATTATGTCCTAATCTATTTTAATTATTCCTTCTTGGCTAGTTAAATAGATCCTATTTATTTAAATGTCCTAATTACTATTAATCTTCTTGATTAATTAAATAAATCTTGTTTATTTAATTAGGTCATTAATAAAACTTATTCTTCTATTTTTAATTGAATGATTATTATTAATTGTTTAAGTAACATTCAAACACCTTCTTAAATTAAATAATTGTTATTAATTATTTAATTGACCACATTCCCACTTCTAAGATTAAATAATTGTTTTAATTATTTAATTCCCCCTTTTCATCTCAATATTATCCATCCATTATTAATAAATAAATATTTTATTTATTAATTAATCCTCACTTGCACATTCCTCAAATAACTAATTATTTAATTAATTATTATCCTCTATGTATAATTCCCTCAAACTTAACAACCACTCTCTTCTAGTCGATTGGATAATCTATTCTAGTTCACTGATCAATCAAATCAATTCACTCCCACTCAATGCGAGTTAATGGAGCAATCAAATCCCTTAACTAATCAATCAATTCTCCATGCAAATAGTTAACTGGAATCGTGCAGCCAATTGCAGTTAGTTAACTCACTAATAAATTCCTCTAAACAAACATCAACCCTTGATCTTGATCTTCCACCTCTTAATCTGGACCGTTCATTCAAATCATTCAATTCTATAAAAGCAACCCTCACATATCATTGATGGCTAAACACAAACTTTGGTGTTTTGCATCATTGCTATCATTCACACACTTTTGAACTTGAAGCGAAGAAGAGCATACCAGAAAAGAAAATGAGAAGAATGGAAGTAAGTCATGTCAACATGATGAAGGTAATATTAATGCTTTCTTAGTTATGATTTCATTGTGTTGCTTACATTCTATTTGTTGATTTGGATTTGTATTGGGTTTTGAATTGTAGTCTTTGTGGTTTATTGTATTGATTCATTGCCTCTATGATATTTAATTTTATTTTTCCAAGTTACAATAACAATGAAAAATGATATGGCACCTTGGCTGAAGTTGAAGAATGATGATACTAAAATAGGTCACCTAAGAGGTTGTAATCATGTTGGGAACACTTTTTAGAAACATGTACCACTTGAATTACCAAAAGTGGTGTAAGAGCTCTTCTCAAGGATTTTTGACATTGAAGAGTTGTCAAATACTTGATGAGGAGTAGTTTTGGTTTGTTTTTTCCAATCAACAAGGAAAACTTGTCTAGGAGTGCTCTTTTCTCATACTTGATATTTTAACTTGTCTTAAACCCTTATAAGAATTCTTTTCTACCCATTTCATCACTTAAATTGGAAAACACTTGTCTAGAGCACTCTCCACAAGTCTTTGTTACTTTAACCTTTGTAAATTGATGCTAGGAGCACTCTTTTTCCTTGTTGACCACATGAACACTTGGAAAAATCATCCCAAAAACCCTTTTGGAGCACCTCACCCACTTGGCAAAACATTGTTGTGAGAACTCCAAAGCTGTTATTGTTACTAATTTGGCTGATACTTGAGAAGAATAGGTCTCTATCACTTTTACCTTGGAAAATTAATGCTAAGAGTGCTCCAAGATCACATTTTTCATTGAAACGGTTCAAATTCTTTAAGTGTTCTTTTCCATGCTTATAGCCACTTTCTGAGATAGGGGAAAATTTACACCTTCTTTGGACAACTTTAAATTATTTTTTCTCATATAGGGATTGATAGAAAGGTAATGAAACACTGAGAACAAGAATCATTTTTCAAAACAATCAACCAACAATCTGTAATGAATTCATGATATATGACTTTTATATGCATGGTTCAATAGACGAATACAATGAATTATGTAATGAATTTGACATTAAAAGTTTATTAGGGTTGTAACAATGGGCTCTATTAGGGTACCATAGGACATAATTGAGCTATATAAGAATCTCAATATTTTTTGGTTTATAATATTGGTATCTATTTATGGGGAAAAATAGTCAAAGCTATTTGGGTGAGTGCAATATTGTCATGGGCCAAACAACACCCTTAAGTGATCATGGAAATGCTAAAAAATAGACTTAAGTAACTTCACATTACAAATCGAAGGGATTAGCTACAATTTAGAAAAAAATAAGTAATAAAAGTTATAGGAAATTAAATTTACTATATAAAATAATATTTAATTTGAGTAATTTTATAGATTAATTTGGTGAAAATTAAATATTTCAAAGATACTACTAAATTTTGTAGAAAATAAATAAATAGGTGTTATTTCAACTAACATAATTTGAAGATAGAAAAGTGATAAAAGTGATTTTATTGCTTCATAAAACTTTGTATATATGTAAAGGACATGTGGGTGGATGTGACATATATTTTAAGATTTTTTGCCATATAATTAGTTTTTTAAATACAATTTTGAAAAAATTAAAAATATATTTGAGTAGATTAACTATAAAGTCCAAATTTTAATATAGAAATTAACATGTCAAAAAATTAACAAATTTATCATGTCTACAATTACATCATAACCATATCACAATGCATGCTTACACACCAAGGATGTCATTACAAATTGATGCAAGTAAAAACAACCCAACCACAAACTCACAAGATTATAGTGATTGCACAAAGAAAAACTACAACATATAAATATGAAAATCACGTTCAACCATGTTGTAACAATTACAAAATTTATGAAAGAATAAAATCAAAAACATAAAGTTTACAGTGCTTGGCTCTCAATGGCTCTTCACTCTCAATGACCCTTCACAAATTTGTTGTCCAACTCCATCTGCAACTCCTACTTTCCTTCTTCTCCCTTCTCTCCTTCACCTCCACATTGTCCTCCAACCTTTAACCAGCTCCTCCTTCACTCCCACGCAACCCTCAACAAGTTTTACTGCTGGAAAATAAAGGCCCAACAAGTGGGTAACCACCTCCTCATCTCCCACACCTTTCCTCCCAAGTTTTTTTTGGCACTTTTTCATGCATTGGTCCCTTCCTTCCATCAATAAATTTCCTTCCAAGAGGCATTACAAACTTTCCCTTAGTGGTTCTAAATTTGCAGATATAAAAATTTCTAAAAATGACATGTAGAAATACCCTGAAATGGCCCAAAGCGATTACATGGAGAAAATGTGGAATTGCAAAATAAATATAAATTCTTCTGCCACTACCCATTTTGACTTTTTAATTTGTTTCAAAAGACAAATATGAGAAATAAAATCCATCAACATTACCTTTTGATGTTGCATAGACAATTTGGAAAGAAAATTTCAAACATGTGACTTCGACACTGCACAACACGTGTCGAAATCTAACTTTTTGTATAAATATTACCCATAAGCTCATACTCATATGAAAAAATTTCAAGATGTGAATAATTTCATTAAAATTATTCTCTCCAAAGGATTTTTCTCCAGACTTTATGAAACTTGAGAAATTAAGTTTCACGTTACAAACTGCCAACCGTGAACAAAGAATTTTAAATTCTCCCAAATGGTGAAATATTAGGCAACAATTCTTTTTTCACATTTGGAAAAAACATCTGAGAATGCCCCTATGTAAGGATTGTTTCCCAACACATATAGATCTCTTGAAAATTTTGTTTCTATATAACTGCCTACCAGAACCTTAAACTATAACAGAGTGAAAACTAAATTTTTAAAAATTTAGTCACATGAGAGGTTTTCCAATGCTAAGAGATGCCTTGAAAAGACCACAACACACTATAGCTAAAGAAAACAACAAAAAATGTTTTTAGGTGATGCAAGATCGCTTGTGGATGCAAATGCTCTTTCATCAGACACATCGGGTAAGAAGTTTGTGAGCATAGGCTCAAAAAAAATGGAGTTGAATGGGAGAAACATTCTTTCAAATTACAAGAAATTTGTAGCAAACCCCATAGATGTCCATAGTGAACATGAAATTATTTCTTCTTCCTTTTCTTCCAACATCTTGTTGGAACTAGCTTCACTCTCCTCCAACAACTCTTCTTACCATTCTTCTTGTAGTGTCAAAAAATGTACTCCTTTACATTTTCACACTATGTTTGGGTCCCCTTATAAAGTGGACTTAATTAAGCCTCTAATTGTTCCAATTATGCATTTAAAATCCTAACTAATCCCATTTTCCAAAAGGGAAACTTATATTAAGAAATTGCAAGCATTAATTAAATTGTCTTGAAATTGGTGTGTCCTAGGTTTGGGGCATAGGACCCATTCGCTCGTCCCCCTTAAGTTTAGGATCCCAGTTTTTTTAAAAAAATTTGGCAGCATCTTTATTATTCAAATTCAATTTGCAATTGTCGGCCTTTGATCTTTAATTTTTGGGAAATTATAAAATCACCTATAAATACAAGGTCTTTTTATCATTTCAAATCCTAGAATTTTCATGAGAGAAAAAATTATAGCAAAAATTATTGTTGAAGGTGTTCAGGAGCAGATTTATTAGTCTTCTACAACAACATTCAAGATCTCAAGCATCATGTCAAAGTTATCTTCATTCATGCATATTTTTGGAGCTAACATTGTGATGTAGGTTTCAAGCATTCAAGTCAAGTTTCAAGCATCAAGATCAACGTCCAATTAAGCCATTTCATGCAAGATTAAGACCTTGGAGAGATGTGTTAGATTTCAATCCTTCAAGGATCTCCATTCAAGGGTTTGGTGAGTTTCAACATAACATTGTTCATCCATCATTTCTTCCATTCATGTTTCATTTCATTTCAAGGTTTAATTACCAAAACGGGGTTTGACCAAGGCAAACCCCCATTCACCAAAAACAATCAATTTTTCCCTCTCTTTGTGTTTGCAAATCTTAGGTTGAAGAAGGATTGAAGATTGATCAAAAGTCCCATTTTGCAAATTTTTCAAAGTTGTCAACATTGTCATCGAGCCACAAAAACTCACTTGTAGAATTTAATTTCAACTTTTTGATTGTGAAACCTGGAGGAATCGAGAGTGTAGATCTAGGAGCAAAGGACTGTGAAAGTAAATTTTGGATCCTTGTAGCAAGACCCATTCGCTCTGGGCTGAATCTATCCCAAGAGGATACTTAGCAACTTCTTTTGGTGGCAGGTGCATAAATGCATAACCTTCTCAGATTTGCTAGAACTTTGTGGATTCTGTTAGATTAAGGTTTTAAACTAATGTTTCAATTCTTGCATTGCATAATTGCATTCATTTGGTATTTTTCATTTATCTCCCAAAAGTGCATTTTAGGTTGATTTACCCCATCCTCAGTCATAAGAAAAACAACAAAAACTCCATTAAGATTGACTCACCGAAGGGTTGAAAGTCAATCTTTCCCTAGGGGATCTCTTTTTCCTAATGAAAATAAGGAAATAGGTACATTACCCCCATTCAAGAAAAATGTGCCCCCCTTAAGTTTAGGATCCCAATTTTTAATATGTTTTTGGTAGCATTTTTATGATTCAAATTCAATTTGCAATTGTCAACCTTTGATGTTTAATTTTTTGGGAAATTAGAAAATTACCTATAAATACAAGGTCTTTTTATCATTTCAAATCCTAGAATTTTCATGAGAGAAAAAATTATAGCAAATATTATTGTAAAAGGTGTTGAAGAGCAGATTTATCAATCTTCTATAATAGTATTCAAGAACTCAAGCATCATGTCAAAGTTATCTTCATTAATGAATGTTTTTGGAGCTAACATTGTGATGTAGGTTTCAAGCATTCAAGTCAAGTTTAAAGCATCACAATCAACATCCAATCAATCCATTTCATGCAAGATCAAGACCTTGGAGAGATGTGTTAGATTTCAATCCTTCAAGGTCTCCATTTAAGGGTTTGGTGAGTCACAACATAACATTATTCATTCACCATTCCTTCCATTCATGTTTCATTTCATTTCAAGGTTTAATTACCAAAATGGGGTTTGACCAAGGAAAACTCCCATTCACAAAAAAAAAAAGTTTTCCCTCTCTTTGTGTTTGTAGATCTTAGGTTGAAGATTGATCAAAAGTGAAAATTTTTAAAGTTATCAAAGTTGTCAACATTGTCATCAAGCCACAAAAACTCACTTGTGGAATTTAATTCCAACTTTTCGATTATGAAATCACAAGGAATTGGGAGTGCAAATCCAAGAGCAGAGGATTGTGAAAGTAGATTTTGGATCCATATAGCAAGACCCATTCACCCTAGGGTGGATCTTTCCTAGGAGGACACTTAACAACTGATTTTGGTGACAAGTGCATAAATTCATAACTTTCTCAGATCTGTTAGAACTTTATGGATTCTATTAGATTAAGGTTTTAAATTGATGTTTTACTTCTTACATTGCATAATTGCATTCATTTGGTATTTTTCATTTATCTCGTAAAAGTGCATTTCAAGTTGATTTACCCCATCCTCAATCATAAGGAAAACAACAAGATCTCTAATAAGATTGACTCACCTAAGGGTTGAAAGTCAATCTTGCCCTAGGGGACCTCTTTTTCCTAATGAAAGTAGGGAAATAGGTACGTTACCCCCATTCAAGGTGAATGGGTCCCCCTTAAGTTTAGGATCCCAATTTTTAATAGTTTTTGGCGGCATTTTTATGATTCAAATTCAATTGGCAATTTTTAGCCTTTGATGTTTAATTTTTGAGAAATTAGAAAATTACCTATATATACAAGGTCTTTTTATCATTTCAAATCCTATAATTTTAATGAGTACAAAAATTATAGAAAATATTATTGTCAAAGGTGTTCAAGAGTAGATTTATTAGTATTCTACAACAACATTCAAGATCTCAAGCATCATGTCAAAGTTATCTTCATTCATGCATGTTTTTGGAGCTAACATTGTGATTTAGGTTTCAAGCATTCAAGTCAAGTTTCAAGCATCAAGATCAACATCCAATCAATCCATCTCATGCAGGATCAAGATGTGTTAGATTTTAGTCCTTCAAGGATCTTCATTCAAGGGTTTGGTGAGTTGCAACATAGCATTGTTCATTCACCATTCCTTCGATTCATGTTTTATTTCATTTCAAGATTTAATTACCAAAACGGGGTTTGACCAAGGTGAACCCCCATTCACCAAAAATAAATAATTTTTCCCTCTCTTTGTGTTTGGAGATCTTAGGTTGAAGAAGGATTGAAGATTGATCAAAAGTTCAATTTTGCAAAGTTGTCAACATTGTTGTCAAGCCATGAAAACTCACTTGTAGAATTTAATTTTGAATTTTTGACTGTGAAATCTGGAGTGCACATCTAGGAGTAGAGGACTGTGAAAGTAGATTTTGGATCCCTATAGCAAGACCCATTCACCCTAGGTAGAATGTGTCCTAGGAGGACACTTAGCAACTTCTTTTGGTGACAGGTGCATAAATTCATAACCTTCTCAGATCTGTTGGAACTTTGTGGATTTTGTTAGATTAAGGTTTTAAATTGATGTTTCAAGTCTTGCATTGCATAATTGCATTCATCTAGTATTTTTCATTTATCTCCAAAAAGTGCATTTCATGTTGATTTACCCCATCCCCAGTCATAAGGAAAATAACAAGATCTTCATTAAGATTGACTCATCTAAGGGTTGAAAGTCAATCTTACCCTAGAGAATCTCTTTTTCCTAATGAAGTAGGGAAATATGTATATTACCCTCATTCAAAACCTACCTAACCCATTCCCCTTCGTCCACTTCTCCTCTTATGTCAGTTTTGACCCACCAAAATATGACCACCTCCACCAAATTCCCTCATCATATGCATCAACACCTACAACATACACACACAAATCTGCCTCTAAAACCTCATAGAAATCAACAATTTCCATCTATCATTCTCCATACTCCTTAACTCTCAACATTACAAATGAATGAAAAACAATATCATCACAAATGCAAACAAATTTACCTCCTCTTTCTTCACTGCAATGTTTTTGGTGTCATCTTCAGCTGCAACCTTCATCCCATCCTTTGCTATGATTTTTTCATCTACCCCATCTACTATCATCATCATCTTCATGTCTTTAACTACTATACCAAGTCTCCCATCTATACCATCTTCATGGAAATGGAAATCTTCCATGTATCTACCTCCTTTTTGTCCTTTATTTTCCGCTACACCATTCAGCTCTTCATGGTCTTCTATCCAATTTCCTTCCAACATCTAGTTTATTTTCTTCATATCCTCTTTCCATAGGAGATCATTCTCCTCTTCACCCACTTTCTTGTCAAACCTAGGGCCTTAAAAATTTGTTATATCTACTTCTACATCTTCATCTTCATTCTTCATTCTTCCACCAAGACATGTTTCCACCACACATTCTTGCTTCTCGTTTCTCTTGGCTATCCTTTCATGCTGCAATAATTCCAATCTTTCCAACCTTACATATTTATCCATGATTATCCAAGAGATCCTCCTCTTTTGATATTTTCTCAAACCTTCCCATATCACAATGTTCTTCCTCACAAGTACACCCATCTCGTTCGCTACTACAATGCATCGCACATTCTACAAAAATAATTTCTCACAACACACTACCCTCTACCTAAAAAAGACTCTTTAAGATGCTTCCTCTACCCATTCTCTCAGTGGAGGAATTCTACACCTTCTATCCAACTTTATCTCTACTAGAGGATAGTAGTCACAAGACCTCTTTCATACATGCAACAAACAATCTTTCTCACAACTCTCTCGCATGGCTTCATTGGTTCACTCTTCACCACTCTTCATCTATAGGTCCTCGCATAGATTTCCTTACATTCGACACTCTACCTATGCACTCAAAACCTTTGGCTCTGATACCATTTGATACAAAAAAAAGCAACCCAGCCAAAAAATCACAAGATCACAATGATTGCATAGGGAAAAACTTCAACATTTAAATATGAAAATCACATTTAACCATGTTGTAACAATTACAAAATTTATGAAAAAATAAAATAAAAAACATAAAGTTTACAGTGCTTTGCTCTCAATGGCTCTTCACTCAATGACCCTTCAAAAATCTGTTGTCCAATTCCATATGGAGCTTCTCCTTTCCTTCTTCTCCCTTCTCTCCTTCACCTCCACATTGTCCTCCAACCTTCACCTAGCTCCTCCTTTATTCCCATGCAACCCTCAACAAGTTTTATTGTTGTAAAATAAAGGCCCAACAAGTGGGTGGCCACCTCCTCATCTCCCACGTCTTTCCTCCCAAGTTTGGTGTGGCACTTTGCCATGCATTGCCCCCTTCCTTCCATAAATAAATTGCCTTCAAAGAGGCATTACAAACCTACCCTTAGTGGTTATGAATTTGCAGATTTAAAACACTTTTGTAAATGACATGTGGAAATACCCTGAAATAGCTTGGAGCGATTACATGGAGAAAAGGTGGAATTACAGAAAAAATTATTTTGCTAGGCATTAGGTACTTGTCCCCACCACCAAGACATATAAACCAATAAAACTAAAGAATAATTTATTAATTGATTATTTAGTTTGAGTTTAAGAGAAGATGTAAATGAAAAAAATCATATTACAACATAAATACTTTTATGAAATCATTAATTAATTCATTTAATTTCTTTATTGCAACACATACAATTATAAAGGAAAAAGGTTAAAATAGAAAACCATTGCATACACTAAGAAACCATTCTTGAAGCTTGCAAAACACCCAAAATAGAGTTAAGGTAGTATGAGAACTTTTTGACAATGTAGAGAAGTTGGTCACAATACAATTTTGAGGTGATAATCGCTCATTAAAGGTTTAGACAAAAAAAAATCAAAAAAGAATACTAAAAATTCATTCTAGAAATTAATCATAAAAAGGAGGCCAATTTTGAAGAGAACATAATGTTATTAGGAGTCACACCATTATAACATTTATAAATTGTTCTAATATAAGGTTATAAAATCTTATATATATTATATGCTTTATTAAGCATATCCTATTAAAAATTATTATAGTCTAATAATTATTAGATTATTAATTATTTATAAATGGTAGTTTTGAATAGGTGTAACTAATACCCCTTTAGGTATTTTTCTACCCTTTCTCCTATATTTAAGGTGGTTCCCTTTCATTGAGAGTTGGTAGAATTGGAGTTTTTGCAAAAGATTATAAATACCATGTGGAAATGAGAAGTGATAACCTCAAGTTCTGCGTATATTTATATAGACAAATTTGTAAGTGTTTAAATATTAAAATGATGATTTACGAGGGTTTTTAACCAAAAGGGTTTTTCCCATGATATTGTGTAATGTGTTGAAATTGTGCATCTTGTAATTCTGATTATATTTATATAATGATCTAGTACTCCTATCACTCAAGGCTTTCATTTGGAGGGTGTTAGTTTAAGAGTGGGTAGGAAAAAGCTTTATATCTATGTATTTAAGAGGATAAATAATATTTATAAGACTTATATTTAATATTTTTGGATTTCTTGTCTAGCCTATTCACTTTAAAATAAATTATTTACAATATAATATTTCAATAATTTGAAAAGATATTTATAGAATTAATATTTAATATTTTTGGATTTTATCTAAAATATTCACTTTAAAATAAATGATTCTATATTCATATTTGACATATTATTCTTTAAATTATTATAAAAACTATTGGTATTATAGATTTAGATTCATCCTTTGCTAGATGTATGTCCACTTCCATTGATTGAGGATTATGATAGATCACCACATTTCAAGAGATGAATAAATGTCCACTTTTATTTTGAGGTAAAACTTTGATCATTTTATTTTTCAAATGCATAATTTTTATGGCGTGTAAAAATTTTTGGTGTCCCTTTAGGGACTCGAGTAATTTTAGAAATATTATACTTTCAATATCAAGATTAAAAGTGCTTGATACTTGTGTTAGAGAAGTTTACATGTTCAAACTTTGTCACTTGAGTAAGGAGAATAAGGATAAACAAATAGATTATTTTGCTAACATTAGGACATCACTTCTATAGTTCTTCTCATACTAGACCTAGTGTAGGGCCTAAGCATGGTACATATTATCTTTGCTACGTAATTTCCATATCATACTATTTATATGTTATTTTTCACACTTTTATGATCACCTTAATATTGATATAATTGTTTAGCTATATGATATTAGACATAACTATTTTATATTTGAACTATGCGGATCCTTTAGCTTCATTATTTTGTTTATTATTTGTTGTTAATTGTATTTATGTTAATAATTTAGTAGTGCTGATGTAAATGATTAAAGGTGATTTAGTCATCCTAATTATATGTCATTTTAGTGATAACTATGAGTGTGGATTATTATTGTTAATATGATTATTGTATGATGTATTTCTACAAGTGTGTGGCTATATATTATTATGCTTGTCTCGTGTTTGATGGATTTGATACATACCTAAGTATTCAAGATTATATGGTAAACCAATGATGGTTGATATGTAGCACATTAGCATGGACTTGTGCAATTTTCTTTGTCTCACTCCATAATAGAGTAATGAGACTTGAGTTATGTTAAACCCACAAACACACTCATCTAAATCATACAAGATTTAGGTCCTCTTGTGTTGAACTAGTAAACTATGTATTGAATAATTTTTATTCAACCTCCCTACTTGAATATTTTTTAAAAACATCTTTTTGTTGTTAATCATTGCATTAAAAAAAACAAAGATTTAAATTTATTTAATTTTAAAAATATTAATAGTTAAGATGGCTTCTATCCTATTTCATTGAAATATCAAGAAGCATAAAATATTGCGAGTGAATAAGTTGTGCCCAAATGGATAGAGAGATCAAAGAGGATGGAATTTGGATAAAGAACATAGGTTGTAATTTTAATATTAATGACATGAATTTCCATATTTGTATATTCATGCTTCTCTTAAATTTGGGCCATAAATATTTAATCATTTGGGTGTAAGTTGAACAAGCTCTCGAGAATAAAGGCCTTGGAGACCCTTTTTGCCAATTACTTGTCTTAATAAGCTCTTTGTTGCCTAGATATTTCTTATTTTATTGTATTGTATGAGTTTACTATTTGTTAAATCCTTCAATAAGAAATATATGAAAGACATTAGTAATAGCATGGTCATCTTAAATAATATGGTATTTATGTTCTTAGATATAACACATCTACATATGGATGATTATCATCTTAAGAAACTGCCTAGAAAGTAAACCTTGAAAGAATGGCTCACCCATTACTATATATTTAGTAGGATGATATTTTTTCTCTTGAAGAATCATATAAAATCTTACATTCATTTATTCATAAAAGTATTATATGATCTTCTTAATAAAAATCATTAGATCATTTTCATTTTTTCATGTTATACACAATTGACTTACTTACTATTGAATTAAATCTTAGAAAGTACAAATTTGTCTATTTTGTCATCCAAAATGACTATATTCTAAAATCAACTATGACTATTTCAATAAGTATGCATAGTAATATAAGAAATATAATATAATCAAGCTAGTTGATTTTATAATTGGTATTTATTTAAAATCTAAATCTAGTTATCATATAATACTATATCAATATCTAATAATGTTAGATGCACATTAAAAAGGATAATCTATTATGGATTTTATTATCTCCACACTAAGAATAAAATTATTTGATTATTGTGTTACTGACAATGTTGGTGATCTTAGTTATAGGAAATCTACGACTAACTTGTTGTGCATCTAACAAGATGCCCCATTTTAATTTTGGCAAAATGAGGACCCTCTATCACTTTTAGGCATGTACTTAGCTTAGGGTTTGCTTGCAAAGTCAATGCTTTAGTCATTTGTGGTAAGTGCTTACTGTTGCATGAGGTCAATTTTAAATCAATTTTGGGTCAAAGGGGTTTTTGTTCCAAAAATTTGGCATACTATCATAAGTGTTTGGTAGATGTTTGTTATCATACTAGTTTTCTTAAGTATTACAGGTCTTATTGTCCTATTGTTCTTCACTAAGGAACAAGAGCATGTCTTAAAGGGTTTGGTCAAATTCACTTTCAAGGTAGGGTTTGTATTCAAATGGGTCATTCTTCTAATATCATCTTCACATCTCTTTTAAAATTACCTTAGACAGTTGTTCATAAAGTGTTTGGAAAGTTTTCTAATGTTTAGGAGGCGTTTCATAAAATTGTCATTGACATCAGACATGAGGATTGTGAACATATGAGGAAGTCTTAATGATGATTAATGTATAGCTGATAGTAGTATTCACATTTACATGTAGCTTCACTTCCAATAAAAACTTGCATTCCACTTCAAGCACCATTTCTTGCAAATTTTCATATAAGATCCTATTTCTTGCAAAAAGAAGCTTTATTAAAGGTTGCAAGTTTGCAACTACTGTTATACATGAATTTTGATGTTCACCTTAACTTTCACTTCGCATTCATTTTTCGACAAAAATAAAAATAATAAATACCAAAAAGATGGAATTGCAATTCCATTTTATAAATTTCCCAAAAATCAAAAGACTTAAAATGCCTAACAAAGAAATTTGTAAGAAATTGCCCTAAATAAACACGATGTTACCTTCACCTTCACTTGAATAAAATCTCAAAATCCATTAAATCCCATAACTTCACTTGAAACATTGAATCCTCTAATTTCACTTGAAGCTCAAAATCTTGCCAAATGTAGTTGGACATACATTTCTCCCAACTGCAATTGAAACCCTACTTTGCACAAGGCAACAAAAAAAAAATGAAGTATTTTAAAGAGAAAATGCAGAAAAATGAACGGCCTATTGCATATCGTTTCATTTTAACATTTGATTGAGCATCGAAATCATGTTCTCATTCGAATTAAAGCTTATAGGAAGATTGTAAAAGGGGGTATGGAGGTCAGAATAATTTTGCCCTATTAAAAAAATCAATTGAAAGCAAGCTAAAATCTTTAATAAGCTTTGATAAAGTTTTTTTTTTTGAAATTTATTATCAAGTGAAATGCATGTGAAAAGGAACTACTAAACAAGTTCCAAATGCATTCATTTAATAATCTAGTAAGTGGAAAAGTTATTGAGATTTTTGGGAATTTGATCTCTAAGTGTACATAACGTTCGCTGTCACAAAAGAATTCATTTTAAACAACTTTTTTTCATTTAGATAAAACACAAATTTGTGCAACAACAAATGAAATGTTAAAATTTAAGTCTATGAGAAACTATTAAAGAGATTTAAATATAAATTTAAAAGTTAAGTCTAAATTTTTCTCACAAATGACTTTTAAAGCTAATTAAGTCCTCACGAAAGCATAATGTTAGATGAAGTGATCGATAGAAAGTCTTAAATATTTTATGAAATGTTTCATACTCAAACATTAAACTCTTTGTAAAATCACTAAAAAATTCCCACAAAAACTTAAAACTAAAGTTGTAAAAATGGATTGCATGAAAAAATATTTTAAAAATCAAACCTTAAACTCTCTATTCCATTTTCATTTCTTGCAATTATCTTGTAAAAATATTTGATAGTTGATGGATTTAATTACTCATATT
Source organism: Sequoia sempervirens (assembly GCA_007258455.2). Lineage (NCBI taxonomy): Eukaryota > Viridiplantae > Streptophyta > Pinopsida > Cupressales > Cupressaceae > Sequoia > Sequoia sempervirens. The sequence continues at coordinate 21,857 of VDFB02146892.1, forward strand.
TTGTAGGGATAATGTTAAACCACGAACTATTAGAACTCTTAGTTGTAGGTCTAGTTTGAAAATCCTGATGGAATACTCATACAACCTATCAAAGAAAGGCATATGTCAAAAATATGCTTGATGCTAAGAATATGCTCTTGAGAATATATTTTTTTATAATTTAAATTTGGACCATTCATTAAGGATTAGTCTCAACCATTGATTTGTAACCATTTTGATAATTTTGAGGAGGAGAAAATTGTTAATAAGTAAGGGATTTAGTAATAAATAAATTCTATTACTACACTCATTTGATAGATTTCTACCTATTAGTGGAATTTTGTGTGTAATTACTGTGAATTAACATGCACCTATGTTTGTTTAAGTTATCAAAACTTTGAAAATTGTAATATGACCTAAACTTCTTTTCTAATTATGAAATATGTCATGAAATTACACCATTCTCAAGGTATTTTATGTATTTTTTTTGTAATTTAAAATTTCCACTAGGGCTTGTATTACTTGTCTGTAATTGTAACAAGGTCTAGTGAAGCACAAGATAATTATTTGATATATTAATATTTTTGATTAGGTAAGAAGGGTTTTGAAATGATGCATGAGCATCCTTGGTTCAGGCAATCTTGCATCAACCAAAAATATTTTCTTTCAGTTTTTTGTTCTTGTTTTGTTCTTTCTCAGTTCATGTTGGTAGATTCATCATCTTTTCTCACTAGACCCTTATGGATCTTATTTACATCGTGGACATGTTCATTTTCCTTGTTCCAAGATTTGAGCATGATTGGATTTTTCGGCAAGTTATCGCTTCAGATTTAGTGGCAATTTTTGAGCTTTGGAATAATTCCAAACTTTTGGCATGTTCAATCATTGTGGATCGTCCTTGTAGCTTGAATCTTAACGGTGTGATTTTAATTGTTCCATGGATGTCCCTGACCTTCATTATAGGTCCACACTTCATCTTATGCACTTGTTGATGGGGTAATTCAATTTGAGGTTGACTTGTTCATGTGCACGTTACATTTTCTTTCCTTGGATAATGTAATGATCTTTGGCCGACACAGATGTTTCCAGAATCGTGGATATGATATAAATCTTGTAACCATAGTAGTAGTCAAGTATTAGTCAATAGATTAAATTAAGATAGATATGATCTATAAGATTTTGCTTGCATATAGGAGCATATTGGAATGTTGTAATTTGAACATGTTATATTGGGCCTGTGAGCTGAATCTGTAAGCCCAGATGTTGGAACGATTGTAACTAAGATTTTGTTAATGAGCATAATTAAATCTGCATTTTCCTCCATATTTTTTGCTTTCATTGTGTTACTCTTGTTGCAGTGCCGATTGTTCATTGAGGACCCCCTCTCGTGGCTACACCATGAAAGGGCCCATAACCTTTTATAAAGAGAAAGATAGAGCATGATGCACAAAAAAATAACAAGGAACAACCAAGAGGAACTACAACAAGACAACAAAAAACAAAACTACATAGAACCTTACAAAAATCCATCAAAATCAAGGTGGTTTAAAGAATTGGTCTAAACATTTTTGGTTAACCTTAAACCCAGGATCCTTCTCCCTCAATCTATTTTTCTTGTAACAAGGAGAATCCATAGACACGCCAAAAAATCCATCATGCAACCTTGTATCTTTAGTAAAGGTAAGATTATCAATAGGATGTTTTCCCCTATTTTCCACCATCTGGTCCTCCATGCAAGAAGAATTCTTAATAATAGAAGGCGCTTGTTCATTTTTTCTCTAGATAAAATGGTGTTTCTTCTTGGCAAAACAAGTAGTAGTAGCATGAACCACTTTCCCACAAGAATTGCAAAAAATAGGAGCTTTCAAATTTAATTTGCTACACCCAATTACCATATTTGGAAGATAAGGCAATGAGAGTGGGAAGCACCTTGTTCTTCTCCACAAACACATAAAATATAGCAAAAATCTAACGCTTCATGAATTTGGTGATAGAGTTAGTAGCACAAAATTTCCCAAAATAATTGACAATGATCATAAAAATATTTTTTGTTCCAATATGCTAATGGAAACTTTCGTAAGCGAACCCAAATAGAGAACTTGAAGTCATTCCTCGAGTTGAAACCAATAGACCACTTTATGAGATAAATGGCATTCATTCCTAGAAACTAGGGCCCTTCATGAAGAATCATAATGCATTCCTTCGTATTAGAAAAGGAAAAAAGAAATAAATTGTTCCACATAGTAGTCACCTCAACATGGCCTCTTAGAGATCTCGACGCCATTATTGTTTAAAATTCATGTTGGTTAGAAGATGGGTATGAAATTGTTCCACAACTAGGGTTAGAGAGTTGACACCATTATTGTTCAAAATTTGTGTTGGTATAAAGGTTAAAGTTTTATTTGATATCTTAATGTTGATTTACTATTAATTTTGATATATTCTATATTAGGATTTCTTACCCTTCTCATTCTCATTCTCATTTTTCTATTTTCTTTTAATCAAATGTAAAATCTAAAACAATAAAGCATCAAAATATTGTAGATCAAATGATGTAAAGTGTTTCAAAATTCATAAAATTAATTAGATTGTAGATCACGAGAACTTATTTAGGGTAGAATATGTGCATTAAGTTTCCATTTCCTAAATCTAATCCTATTTTACTCTCTCCAGGCATGTAAGTCCCTTTGTAAAAATGGTATCTATAATGAACTACTTAGCAACCTTACAATTGAAACCTTGGGATCATTAAATTATGTTCTAGAATTTGATTTTCTTCAAAAGGTAAATTTTGTTAGTGAATTTTATCTAAGTTGGTAGTGACAATTTCACGCATAAAAAAAACTATATCTTGGAAGTAAATGGTGTAGCTACTATCACATAGATGGAGTAATACTTAAACAACCTACCTTCTATGGATCCTTAATAAAAAATATGAATACAAAATTATCTCCAAAAGAATCAATGTGGCTTAGAAGATTAATGAAAGTTTCATTTGAGTACTAGTAAAAGTGTCACTTTATCATATGATAAGTGTTGAGAGCAGGACAATGAGAGGGGTGGTCAGTTGTCACATAGAAATAAAACAACTTTAACCATGCTTGCGAAACTATATCCAAATCTTGCATGAAATATTCATTAATAAATGCAAAGCTGAAGATCATCACATAAACCACAGTGGCACCATTGGAGAAAACCCAATGAGGAAAAAACCACGGTGAGAGTTAAATCACATATAAAGAATATCAAAACCAATTACAAAAGGCTCATTGCTAAAGATAAGGCTCATTGCCTAAAATAAGGACTCATTGTCTATGGGGCTACAACTGGGAGATAACCTGAGAGATACAAAGAAGATGAAAACTTGCCACCAAAGTGAATTGATGAATTACACCTTTTCTTGTGTTGAATTTAGTTCGAGATGAAGTTTTGTAAAGATAGTATTGCATGTCAGAAGCCATTCAATACTTTTGATCTGATCACACACTTTTTTTTACCACATTCGCTTATTCTAATTTGTTGTATTTACACACTTTTCTATCTCTATGTCCTTGCATAACCTCACATCCAATCTTCTTTTCCAGTGACTTATATGTATATATATGTATCTTACACATTAATTAAGTTAGCCAAAACATCCATAAAGTATTTCACCCGCTAAGTTGACCAAGATCTTCAAATATCTGACTCATAATTTGTCACACAGTAGGAACCAGACCTAAATCCAACAAATGAGACCATACATATTGGTCATCTTCAATGTGAAATAACTTCTGGTAAATGGGTCATACATGCAATACGGTGTTGAAATCAATGACAACCATTTGATGCAACCTTCAACCTTCAACAATCTCCCCCTTTGTCATTGATGGAAACACATGATGTGAAAAACTATCAACAACAACCTTTGTAATTATTTTGATGAGATGAAATGATTTTCATTTTTCACATGCTTCCTTTCTCCCTTTTTCACATGCTCTCTCTCTCCCCCTTTGACATCAATGATAAAAAAAAATCTCTCTCCTTTACTTCAAAATTTTTTACAAAAAGGTTATCAAAAATGATTCTTTACCTCAATCCTTCTTTCCTTAAAATATTTCCTTGTATTTTTCTTTTAGTTCCGGAAAAATTTCTTCCAAGTGTCCACTGCCATCCTGATGTATAGACAAATACTATTGTTCTTTGCTATTGAATCAATTGTTTCCAGAAGAGTATCTAGAATGAAAAAATTATGTGCATTTTTCTCAGCATCACCAAGAGAGCAAAAAGCTGCTCCAATCTTAACTCAATTATCTCTTTGACTTTCCAAAAGATCTTCACAATTCCATCCCTCTGTACCATGATGACTGCAAGATTAGATAGTAAGGAATTGATCCTTTTCTTTTGTGTTTCATCCTTGTCATTAAGAACATCATATGTTTTTCCAATAGAGTTCAATTCATGCTCAATATTATCAATTTTTGTTCTGTAGTTCCCAATAGTAGTAGGCCACTGAAGAAAATACTTATACATACTATTTACAATCTTTTTGTAGGTCTTTAGTTCATTTATACTCTTAGTCAACCTTTTTTGTGCATTTTGACATCTTTCTTCTAAATCCAATTGAATTTCCTCTTTTTCTGCTATTCCATCAGGTGACTATTCCCTTAATTTGTCTTCAATATGTTCAATCAATACTTCTAGTAAAATACTTCTCAATTTGCTTAGATCAATATAATTATGAATTATGTAAATAGCTAGAGCATATGTAATCTCATCATGTCCATATGATGGTCAAGACAACCATATATCTGCAACCTTCTTCATTCCATCAGGTTTCTCAAGAATATTTA
>VDFB02146893.1:0-27056 GCA_007258455.2 Sequoia sempervirens
ATTTTAAATTCCTTCCCTCTTCCCATGAGAATATTTGAGGAATTTTTAATTCCTCACATCTCCTCTCACCCACATGGGGACAAGTACCTCCTTTATGAGGAGATCTTGTCCAATCCCAAGGTACTTTGTACCCCTCTCCATGTCATGTCCTTCTCCTTCCACCTCATGTCCACTTCACCTTTTAGGGCTATCTCACATGCCACATGTCGAGATGTGAGGGCTTGTGAGTTCTCAACTCACCTTAGCCCTACATCTTGATATTTGGTGGATCAATCTCAACCGTCCATTTCCCCTAGGATTTCCCAAAAATCCTATAAATACCCCCTCTTTTCTCTCATTTTAGGGAGATCATTTGTGCTAGCCAAACTCTTGCAGTTTTGTTTCTCAACCAACACTTAGCTATTTTCATGTTTCCAAGCATCATTTGCATCTCACATCTCACATCTTGTGCCATCCAAGGAGCATACACATCAAAGATCAAAGGGCCAACCAAAGGATCGACTCAACGCGAGGTATAAAGTTCCATTTTGTTGCTTTTACTTTGCATTGTTTCCAACTTAGGCTAATCTTGAGGTGCAGGTTGTTTTAGTTGTTTATTTGCACTCTTTGGCTTGTTGCTTGATTTATAACACTCACATTCGACCTATCCGCGATTGCCAAATTATGCAAGTTAAGTGATAACACTAGACATTTATGTAGCATCACCCAAAGTGACATTAAAGAAAGAGGCCATGATGTAGGATATGACATTGTATCTAATACACATATATAACATTATAGTTACACAAACACATTAACATCATGAGATATCAAAATATAATCAACCATGCTAGCCCCACATTGGTGGTTAAATAAGTTCAATCGATATTGAAGGAATCTTTCAATATCAAATTGAGATGGAAAATAGATGTATCTTGAGTTCCAAGTTCCAATTTTTAAATTGCATGAAATTTTCTCATTCATTTTTAGTTTTATATTCCTCTCATAATTGATTTTTTGACCAATTTCCTTCGTATGAGGTTGACTTTTATATCAATCTAATATAATTGATAAAAAATATTCAAAAACAGTAATTAATAATTGTCAAATTCAAATATAAAATATAAAATTAATCATCCAAATTATTCAAGATATAAAATTAATGATTGATTCTATCAGATTTAGGTTAAAAACATACAATTTAAATCTTCTATGTTAATCAAAGAAGAAAATATGATCAATTTTTTGTTAAAAATGGTTGTGATATTCTCAAAATCATAAAAATTATGTTTTCATGTCATAGAATGCACATTATGCAAGGTAAAATAAAGCATGTGGGTTTTAATCATGGGATGCACATGGTTTTTTACTATTTTTTTTCTTACTTACACAACTTTCTTACTTACACAACTTTTGGTATTGCCAACCATTAGGATTATATTTTTCTTGGGCATCCAATCCAAATGGTTGGACTTACATGCCAATTCATAGAGGTGTGTTTTCTATAAAAATTAAAAATATAATATATGCTAAGAAATATCTCCATTAGGTTTTCACATCTTTTGATGTTAACCTATGAAAATATCATAATCATGTCAATCTCTTTCTTACCTTTCTAATCATGTAATTTTTTAAAATTTCAATACTTCAAGATTTTGATCTTCAACTTTTTTTTGTTAGTATCTTTTTTTTGGTATCCGAACATAATAACCCGACCAAAAGTAACCCTGAACACAATAACCACGTCATAATAACCCAAGGACAAAATAATCCAGGGTCATAATAACCCATGGACATAATAACTCGTGGTCAAAATAACCCATGGACAGAATAATCTGTTGTCATTTTACAATTTCTCTATATTCTTACAGGGATATTTTGTCCATGGGTTATTTTGACCACGGGTTATTTTGGCTTGGGTTATTACGACCCTAGGTTATTTTGTCCTTGGGTTATTGTGATTGGGTTATTTTTTCCAAGGTTATTTTGGTCAGGTTATTATGTCCTACAATCTCTTTTTCCAAAAACCTATGTGTAGTATTTTTAGTGTTATTTATTATTCATTCATCCAAGTTCCAAACAAATTACATTTTTTACATTTTAGATTCTATTCGATACACATTAAAAAATATTAGGGGGAGCATACTCAGATTTTCATTTTTTTCAAAATGTGTCCACTTTGAAAATTAGTAAAATATTATATTAAAAAGTAGCATTAAAAAAAAAAATCTACATCATGTTAGTTACTTTTGTGCCAAAGTAATTTGAAAATATTTAAAAAAGGTCAAAATCTTAGATGAAATACATCAGATGCTATGTTATATTTCCTAATAAAAATATGAGCACTTTGTGTGATCCCCCTATTTGAACCTCTTAATCTATACCATTTTTAAAAAATCATTATAGAAATTAGATTCTTAGCACTATAAATATTTTTTTTATCACATCTCTAGATTTTGAGCGAGACTATCTTCAATTTCTCGTCCAAGATCAATTTTTACTAATATTAGAAAAATGTGATCATTTTTACCCTCTTTTGATTCCCATTTTCATGCACATACCAATTAGATAGTTTAGTTTTAATATCACATACTTTAATTTTATTTGTAATTAAATAGGTTTCTTAAATATTACTTTATATTTATTTAATTTAGTTCTTAAAAACTCAATTTAAACCTTTTAGAAAAGCACACCAAATGTACTAACACATAGGAGCATTCATTGCATTAGACAATCTAGTATAGGTCAAGATCAAATTGACTTTAAAAAAATAAAGAGCTTGATGTTTGCTTCTAATAATACTTTGAGTAACATCCCAAAATATTAGTACCTATTTTTTATGTCCAACTACTTAAGATCTATAATTTTTATGTTCTAAAATCTAATTATAAATTATGTTATATCTAGACCACGAACAATGAAATTATAAGTTGAGATGTCTATTATATTATCTAATTAAAATTTTGTTGAGGTTATTATCTAAATTTGATGAATGTTTGACTTTGGTTGAAGAATTAACTACTTGTATGCATGAGTTAAATAAAATAATATCAATTTTGATTTTTAAGAATAAGTGTGGTATGTAAGTGTTAAAAAATGGAGATTAAAATTTATCAGAGGGGATTCAATTATCAAGCAATGATTATTTTGGATTATTAATAAAAATAATAATTTTTTTTAGGATGATTCTTGGGACAATCACCCTCCTAGTATATCCTCTAACACTCATCTTCAAGCTCCCAGGAGTATATTTATGGATGTGTGTTGGTCCAAAGTTACAAATTTTATGCTTAATCCTCCTTTGAGGAAATCTTGTTTCCAGATCTAGAAAGAGCCTCAGAGCTAGCCTAGAGGAGTTTCACTAGAGGACAAAGATGTTCTTAGTTCAATTTTAGATAATAAATCTTGTGGTTCTTTGGAGGAATCTGATGTTCCAAATAGAGATTAGAAATTATTAAGGTTAAATGATTTAAAATTATAAAATGTATTAACTAAAATTATGGTTTGATTCGACCCATTCAATGTCAATATTCGATCATTTCAACCTCCTTTATGAACATTTCTTACTAAAAAGTTGACTACTTCATCAATAAATATTGGTTTTTTTTTCTATTTGATCATCATTTCTCTCCATACAAGTGTTGAATACACAAGACAACTAAGAAGGGGGGTGAATCAGTTGTGCCTTAAAACTTCAAAACCCTCATACACATTCAAATCCACATTCATTCACTAAAAACTCAAATATGTTATGATGATTTAGCATGAAAAGTAAATAATAGAAACTGAAATAGCTTAACGCCATACACAAGAGAACACTAGATTTACATAGAAAACCCAAGCAGGGAAAAACCACAATGAAGATTAGCTCATAATATAAGTAATATCAACACCAAATACAATAAGGCTCACTACCTAAAGAAGAAAGGCTTACTGCCAAAAGGATCACTGCCAGAATAGAAAAGAAGATAGAGAAGAATTGTTACATAGAGAAAAGCATCTCGATGCAATAGAGAATCCACCACAACATCATCAAAACCTTCACAACATGACTGAAGAATTGTAGAAACCTTCTACTCACTACATCCAACAATCTAACATATGAAAGTTCACACTTCAAAACTCAAATTCACACTCTATAACTCTACACTTCACATATTTTTCATCTCTACTATCTATCTCTTTATCCTTCATCAACACAGCTCTTCTTTATACCATCTTCAACCTTGAAATTCTTCTCCAAGGTTGACTATGCACATCAACCATGAAAATTCAAATTAGGTTGATGCCAAAACACTTTTGTGACAAGTAGAAGTGAAAGAAAACCACATTGCACCTTAGCTAGGACCCAAATCAATAACACCACATTACAACATGCTTTTGCAAATAATAATTTTCCATTGCAAGTAGTGTAAACACTAAGTCAATCATTACCCATGCAAACACCATTAAAATTTTAAGTACACACTTCCTCAAACCTAAGGATGACTTGTGAACCACACACCATGCTTAAAATGATATAGAATATTCCTCAAACACCTTAAAATCCAAAAAAAATCATTCACAACAACTTCCACCCAACGAATGAACACATCAAGTACACTTAGACAACTCTGCCATACACTGTAACAAAAGAAACTAACTTATGGAGAACCAAACCTTAAATCACCTTGATTAAACAATAATATCAACACAATCAACACACCCTCAAATCCACAAGACCTAAAACCACTCTACAGAGAAACATGGAGCAAGGACATTTCTCCTAGACACCTCTGTAATACATAGTTCACACATTAGTGAACACATATTTTGCACAATGATCCAACATACCAAATCTTGAATATAACACCTCTGAGCTACTTTCACCAACATATCCAAATTTCACAGGAAGATATTCAACCTAGAATAAATTTGGATCAACACAAGAACATGCCACTATAACCCAGAACACCACTACAACACACAATTTCCTCTTTTTATCAAATTTTCTTGAAAGCATTTGGAAACCAAGCACCAAAGACACATCCTCATCATCTTAAGCACTTCCTCAACACAATTGAACCAATAGAAATTCAACCATAGAGAATAGAATCTTATCACAACAACACTAGTAGCTTTACTAATGACAACATAATGCAACTAATCAAAGCATCAACTATTCACACTCTTGAAAAAATATTATCCAATAATATACATTAATGAGAGTACAATATTGTTGACATCAATGACAAAACCAATTCTCATACTTGCAACAATCTCCCCCTTTGTCATTGATGGCAATACATGATGTGAAAAACCATCAAGGACACAACAGCTCTAAATACCAACATATTGCAACTCTTCACACTACTTCTCCCTCTTACTCAACTAGCTTATTACTCTCTCTCTTTTTAGCTTAAATTTTTCACATGACTTTCTCCCCCCCTTAAATTTCCTCTTTTTCACATGACACTCTCTCCCCCTTTGACATCAATGGAAAAGGACCAAAATATTTGCATTGTTTATTCTCTCCCTTTGGCATCACTCAACCTAATTACTACTGGTCTACAACTTTATTTCCTTTACTGCTCTATATACTACCCTTTAGGAGCACACAAACTGTACCAAATCAGCTACCACTACACATTCTTTTGACTTCAAAAATCAACAATGCTACTACCTACTCCCCTTGAGAGATAGCCACCAACACTGGTCTAGACCAGAAAATGAATCTTGAGATCCACTAGAATGCATATCCTTATGCATTCAGTTCAAAGAAGGAGGGAAATAACTCTCAACTTCTCCTATAGATACTAAATGTATCCTTAGAAGAGCTCTTTAGTTAATATATCATCAATTTGATCCTTTGTAGGCACATATTCAAGCTTCACTTCATTCTCCACAAACTTCTCTTAGAAAGTGCTATCTGATTGAAATATTTTTTGTCCTTGAATGCATCACTAGATTCCTTGAAATGTTTATTGAATTTGTATTTTCACAAAAGATAGAGATTAGTTCATATCATACATCACTTCCATTATCCTTCAATGTTTTACCTTATCCATAACACTACTTGTGTGCGTGAAGATGTTGTCGTAACGCACTCAACCTCTCGCTATAGATAAAGATACTGAATCTTGTTTCTTACTAAACCATGATATCAATCTACATCTAAGAAAGAATGCACCACCACTTGTACTTTTCATGTCATCAACAAAACCAACCCAATCTACATCTTTGTAAGCACTTAAGATGAAATTGGGGTATCCCTTAGATACTATGTTTACAATCTAGAGTGTCTTTTTAAATATCTAAATATTCTCTCTACTGCTAAAACATGTGACCTTTAGGATCTTCTTGAAATCTAGCCAAGAAAACTACATGCATGATATCCAATCTACTTTTAGTAGTTAGATATAGTAATCCAACAATCATTGATTTGTACTTGCTTTGATCAACCTTAGGATATTCATCATTCTTGATCAATTTACAACCAATAACCATAGGATTACATACCATTTTAGAGTCTTCCATTCCAAACTTCTTCAACATTTCTTTGACATACTTTGATTGTGAAATGAATATACATTTGTGTTGTTAGAGGAAGGTGTTGTCATTGATGTCAAGTTATTTGGTTGTTGGTTGTATATTTCAAGGATATTGAGAAACTTATAATAAATATGGCTTTTAGGTATTCATTGTATGCTCCAGGATATGCTTCGTATTGCTTATATGCTTGTCTAGTCCTAACATATTGTTCATGGTTGTCTATAGTTGTTGCATCAAGAATTTTGGCTTCTCGATCATTGTATAGTGTGAGATATCTTCACCAGTATGTGAACTATGCATTTTGATGTGTCTAGATGTGGTCTAGGAGAAATATAATTGCTTTAGATTTCTATGAATTTTGGTTTCATGACTTGTGATTCTGAGAATAAGTTGATAAGGTTGTGTTCAAGTGAAGTTTGTTGTCCAAAAAGATTGGATCATGCTAAGGATGCATGTGCTTAATTGTTTTGTGTTTAACATGGGTGTTGGCCGACCTTGTGTTAAACACTACTTACAAAGTTCATGGGAGTGTGTTGAGGCATGTTGCGACTCATTTAGGTCCTCATTGAGTATATGTTTGGGTCGCCCTCATTCTAATTCCACCATAGAATGTTTTGGCAGAAACCTAATTTGAATTTGTAAATACAAATGGTGTATGGATGACCTTGGATGGTTTTCAAGGTTGAAGATGGTAAAGTACATGTTGAGATGTTGGTGAAAGATAAGATAGATGGGATATAGTGTGGGTGATGTGAGTTCAAGCAGATCAGTGTGAATTTCAAGTGTTGAGTTTCTGAAGGTAGTGAGCTAAAGGTGTACTCTATCTTTCAAGCATGTTTGCAAGTGTATGAGAAAATTGTGGTGGAAGCTTTGTTGCATTGAGATAGTTTTCTCCTTGTAAAAATCCTCTTCTATCTTCTTTGCAATTTTTTGGTAGTAAGCCCTTATTGGATAGTGTGTCCTATCTTGGCAATGAGCCTTTCTGGTAGTGAGACTTTGTATTCGGTTTGGGAACTCTTTATATTGTGAGCTAATCCTCACTGTGGTTTTTCCCTCATTAGGTTTTCCACATAAATCTAGTGTTATTGTGTGCATGGTTTTACTTCTTTCAGTTTCTTATTTTGCACTTAAAAATCAAACATATTAGTAGAGTAAAGGTTTTGTGAATGCATGTAAATCTAACTTTTGGTGAAAGTTTTAAAGGTTAAAATTGCTACAACTGATTCACCCCCCTCTCAGTTGTCTTGTTCAATAATTGGTATCAAAGTGAGGTTCCTTGGAGAAAAGCTTAACTACTTAAGGAAGGTTCGGGATGGAGAATAAGTTCATTATTTAGTGTCCTAAGTTTGATGGCTCTGACTATGCATTTTGGAAAATGAAGATGGAAGGATATCTATCATATTATAGATATGAGATTGAGAAGTCTATTCAGAACCAGTGTTTTTCCTCTGGCGAATGGTCCAAGTACTATTGATGAGATCAAAGTGCATGAAATCAAAAATAAGGCAAGATCTATTATTGTTAATGGTCTTTCAAATTCTAAAGTAGTTAAAGTTATGAATTTGAAGACTGCTAAAAAGGTTTGGGATAAGTTGGAAAGGATATATGAAGGAGATGAAAAGGTTAAACAAGAAAAGTTGCAAAACTTGGAGGCACAATTTTGAGATCCTATGAACGAGATAAGATGAGAACATCAAATCCTACATGCAGAGAGTAGATGAGCTGGTAGGTGGAATGAGAAGACTTGGTGCACAAATAGATGAATTCAGGATAGTCAAGAAGGTACTCAAAACTCTCCCTGATATATATAGTGAAAAGGTATCTGCTAATAACTTCTTTTGAAATGAGAAAGCTTGGATCAAAAAATGGAACAAAGTCAGAAACTACATTCAAGGCTGAAAAAGTGGAAGATCCGGATGAAGAAATTCTTGATGAAGTGGAAGCAAATTTTGTAAGAAGAATGAAAAAGGGCTTTGGTCAGTATCAAGGTAAATTAGCATTCAAATGTTTTAGTTGTGGAGGAATAGGTCATTATTCTTCGAGATGTCCTAAAAGAGATGAAAGAAACAAACATAGACAAGATAAATAAAATAAAGGAAAGATGATCAAAAGAGCATATTATGTCAATGAAGATGCCGGTATTTCTGCTGATGAGTCTGATTATGGAGATTTTAATGATAATGAATGCTTGTTCCTAGCTTTGAAATATGAATCTATTGCTACTAATGTTGAAAAATGTGTGAAGAAAAGTGCTTCAAAGAAAGTTGAAGGTATTGTGGTCTCTACTCTTCATGCTAAATAAGAAGAGAATTATTGGGTTGTTGATAGTGGTTGCTCAAATCACATGATTGGTGACAAAAGAAAGTTTGTTAAACTTGAAAAATATGATGGAGGCTTAGTTAAGTTTGGAGATGATTCTTGTGCTAAGATCTATGGGATTGGTTCAATCAATTTTGATGGAAAGCATAATACTGATGGTGTCTTCTATTTTGAGACATAATCTCTTAAGTGTTGGACAAATGTGTAAAAAGGGATATAATCATGTGTTCAAGGATGAAAAATGTGAAATCGGGAAAGGATCCAAAACTGTGATTGTTGTTGGTAAGAAGATTGAAGGAAACATTTATCAACTTAAAGGTGTTGATGGACATTTCTTTATGTCTCAAGTTAATGACAATTGGCTATGGAACCAAAGCATGTGTCATATGAATTTTTATAACATGGTGAGAATTAGAGAAGTACAAGCTATGAGAGATTTACCAAGGATTACAAAACCTATCAATGCAGTTTGCAAGGACTGTGAGTTTGAAAAGCAAGCTAGAAAAAACTTTAGGTCAAAGGAACAATCTACTACTAGACTGTTGGATTTGATTCATATAGATCTTTATTTCCCTACAAGGGTGAGAAGTCTACAAGGTGATATGTATTTTATACTTTTTGATTGATGATTACTCTAGAATGACATGGGTTACTTTTCTTAGAGAGAAATCTGATGCATTAGACAAATTCAAGGCATTTAAGGCAATGGTTGAGAATAAAGAAAATTTGAAAATAAAATGTTTGAGGAATGATAGAGGTGGTTAATTCACCTCCAATGAGTTTAATATGTTTTATGAAGCCCATGGAATAAGAAGACAATTGTCTTCCCCTAGAATTCCTCAGGAGAATGGAGTTGTTGAAAGAAAGAACATGACAATTCAAGAAGTTGCTAGATCAATGATGACAAAGGCAGGTCTACCAGAAGTTTACTAGAGAGAAGCAATTCAGACCAATGTTTATGTGTTCAACCAAGTTCAAGAAAAATCTAACAACACTAAGACTCCCTATGAGCTATGGTGTGGAAGAATTTTTTCTATCAAGTATTTCAAGGTATTTGGAAGCAAATGTTATATCAAAAGAGATGAAGAAAATCTAGGAAAGTTTGATGCTAGATGTGATGAGGATATTTTACTTGGATGCTCTACTAGAAGCAAGGCTTACAAATGTTTTAATAAAAGACTAAGAAAGGTTGTAGAAAGCACAAATGTCAAGGTTGATGAAGCATTGAAGAATTCAATTGAAGTTGATGGATATGTATTAAATGAACCTGATTACAGAGAAGTAGAAGAAGTTGTTGAAGAACAAGAAAAGAAGAATGAAGAAGAAGAAGCTATGGAAAAGGCTCACAAAACCCCTAAGTATGTGCAAAAAAATCATTTAGAAGATCAAATCATTGGAGACAAGAGGAAAGGTGTATTGACTACAAGCAAAGATGTTGAAGTTGAGGTAAATTATTGGTTACTTTCTAAAGTTGAACCTAAGACAATGAGTGAGGCATGTAAAGATGAATATTGGATGAAAGATATGAAAGAGGAAATTATACAAATTGAGAAGAATCAAACTTGGGAACTAGTTCCTAGACCAACAAACAAGAAAATAATTGGAAGTAAGTGGGTTTAAAAAAAAAAAACTGAATGAGAATGGAGAAGTGGCAGGAAACAAGGCAAGGCTTGTGTGTAAAGGCTACTCACAAGTGGAAGGTATAGATTTCCAAGGGATATTTCTTTGTTGGATAGAATGGAAGCTATTACATTGTTTTTGTCATTTTTTGCTCATAAGGATTTTAAAGTTTACCAAATGGATGTGAAGTCTGCATTTCTAAATGGTGAGTTAAAAGAATATGTCTACATGGAACAACCAGAGGGATTCTAGTTGTTAGATCAATCGGATATGGTCTACAAATTGAAAGAGGATTTATGTGGTTTGAAGCAAGCTGTATGCAAGATTGGACAAATATTTTATTCAGCAAGTTTTTAGCAAAGGTACTGCAGATAGCAATTTATATTTCAAAATTGAAGATGACAAGATCTTGATAGTAGTTGTGTATGTGGATATTATTTTTGGAGGTAATGAAATTATGTGTAAGATGTTTGCTAAAGAAATGTAAAAAAGAGTTTGAGATGTGTATGTTTGGTGAGATGAATTTCTTCCTTGGACTACAAATCAATCAAATGGACAAAGGGATTTTTATCTCACAATCAAAGTATGCAAAATAAATGTTGAAATTTGGAATGGATGGTTCTAAACCGGTATGCAATCCTATGGTAACTAGCTGCAAATAGAGTAAGGATGATGATTCCTCTAAGTTTGATCAAATAAAATACATATCAATGATTGGAGGACTGTTGTATTTAACTACTACCAATCTAGATATCATGCATGTAGTTTGTCTTGTGGCTAGATTTCAAGATCTTAAAGAAACACATGTTGAGTTGTCAAGAGGATATTTAGATATCTAAAAGGAACTCTATATTATGGTTTATGGAATCCTAGGGATATTGATTTAGGCACTCTAGATTATGGCTTATGGCATCCTAGGGATAGTGATTTTACACTAAGTTCTTATACAGATGCAAATTGGGCAGGTTGCACTAATGATAGAAAAAGTACAAGTGGTGGTGCATTCTTTTTTGGATGCAAATTGGTATCATGGCTAAGCAAAAATCAAGATTCAATTTCCTTATCCACTACAAAGGCTAAGTATATTGTTACAACATCTTGTTGCACACAATTTTTGTGGATGAGATAAATGTTGAAGGATATTATAGCAATGTATGATGATCCCATCTCTATTTTATGTGATAATACAAGTGTAATTAATATTTCAAATTATACAATGATGCACTCAAGGAAAAAGAATATATCTATCAAGTATCACTTTTTGAGAGAGAAGGTTATGGAGAATGAAGTAAACCTTGAGTATGTACCTACAAAGGATTATATTGCTGACATATTTACTAAGTCTCTTCCTAAATATATGTTTGAGTATCTATGAGAGAATTTAGGGGTTATTTCCCCTCCTTTCTTGAACTAGATGCATATGGAGATGCATTAGTCCAGTGGATCTATGAATCTATCTTTCTTCTAGACTAATTTTTGGTGGCTACCTCTCAAGGGAAGTAGGTAGTGTATTATGTTTTCATTGTGTAGTTGTTTGGGTGTACTCCTAAGGGGAAGTATTCAGTACTAGTAATGTTGTTGGTGTCAAAGGGGGAGAAAAATGTAAAATATATTTTTCTTTTTCCATTGATGTCAAAGGGGGGGGAGAAAGAATCGTGTGAAAAATTTTATCTACACAGGGGGAGAAAGAATCATGTGAAAAAATTTATCTACATGGGAGAGAAATTAAAAGCTTTCATGAGAAAGTGGTTTAGATTTGTTGTGTTGTCTGATGGTTTTTCACATAATGTTTGTCATCAATGACAAAGGGGAGATTATTGCAAGTATTAAGGTGTTGTCATTGATTTCAATGGCAGTTGTTGTTTCATTGATGTCAAGGTATTTGGTTGTTGGTCGATATGTCGAGGATATTGAGAAAATTGTAATAAATAAGGTTTACAATTCAATGTATGCTATGGGATGTGACATGTGATGATTCTATGCTTGTGTAGTAACATAATATTCATGATTGTTGGTAGTTGCTCTATTTAGAATTTTGGTTGGATCATTTATGGTGTGAGATATCTTCACCAAGATGTGAATTTGCATTTTGTGTGTCTGGCTATGGTCTGGGAGAAATTTAATTCTCCTCGATTCTCTAAATTTTAGTTTCACACTTTGTTCGAATAATTTGATAAGGTCATGTTCAAGTGAAATTTTTGTCTAAAAATATTAGATCAAGTTAAGGATGTGTGTGCTTAATTGTTTTATGTGTTTTACAAGGGTGTTGTTCGACCTTGTGTTAAAAACTACTTACAAAGTTCATGGAAGCATGTTGAGGTGTGTTGGGACTCATTTAGGTCCTCATTAAGTATGTTTGGGTCACCCTCATTCTCATTCCACTATAGAATTTTTTGGTACCTACCTAATTTAAATTTGTAAATACAAATGGTGTGTGGTCGACCTCGGATGGGTTTCAAGGTTGAAGATGATATAAGTAAAATCTGAGATGTTGGTGAAAGAGAAGATACATGCAAGATAGTGTGTGTGATGCAAGTTCAAGTAGATGAATGTGAATTTCAAGTGTTGATTTCCCGAAGGAATTGAGTTGAAGGTGTACTCTATCTTTCAAACATGTCTACAAGTGTGTGAGCAAATTGTGGTGGAATCTCTATTGCATTGAGATAGTTTTCTCCTTCTAACAATCCTCTTCTATCTTCTTTGTAATTTTGTGGCAGTGAGGCCTCTAGGAAGTAATCCCTTATTGGACAGTGTGTCCTATCTTGGTAGTGAGCCTTTGTATTCAATTTTGGAATTCTTTATATTGTGAGCTAATCCTCACCATGGTTTTTTCCCTCATTATATTTTGTACGTAAATATGGTTTTATTGTGTGCATGGTTTTACTTCTTTCAATTTCTTATTCTGCACTTAAAAATAAAACATATTAGTAGAGTAAAGGTTTTCTGAATGCATGTAAATCTAACTTCTAGTGAAATTTTTAAATGTTTTAAAAATTACTACAACTGATTCACCCCCCCTCTTAGTTTTCTTGTTAAACACTTTGTCTGTTTGATTGATTTGTAGCCCATGGAATAAATTCATCTCCCCAAGCATAGAAATCTCAAACTCTTTATGCATCTCTTCTACAAACTTCTCTTACACATAACTTCATTACCTCGAAAAATTATGTCATCAACATACACAACTACAATCAAGATTTGATCTTTTTCAACTTTAAAGTGAAGATTACTATCTGTGGTACCTTTATTGAATCCTTTTTGTATCAAATACTTGTCCAACCTTGCATACCAAGCTCTTGGAGCTTGCTTCAATCCATATAGTGCCTTATTCAATCTATATACCATATTCAATTTTTTTGATAACTGAAATCCTTATGGTTGTTCCATGTATACTTCTTCTTCCAATTCTCCATTCAAGAAAGCAAAATTCACATCCATTTGATAAAATTTAAAGTCCTTATGTGCTAAAAAATCCAAAAACATCTTAATAGCTTCCATAATATCTCCTCAAAATCTATTCATTCAACTTATGAGTAGCCCTTACACACAAGTCTTTCCTTGTTTCTTACCACTTCTCCATTCTCATTCAATTTGTTTCTAAATACCCACTTAGTTCAAATTATTTTTTTGTTTGCAAGTCTTGGGAAAAGTTCCCAAGTATATTTTTATCAATCTAAAGTAGTTCTTCTTCCATATCCTTTATCCAATGTTCATCCTTGCATGCCTCAACCACTATTTTAGGTTTAGCTTCAAAAAGTAAATGTACAAATTCACCTTTTCTTCAACAACTTTCCTTCTTTTCAATACACCTTTGCTTTTGTCTCCAATGATCTCTTCTTCAAAATGTTTCCTTTGCACATACTTAGGGGTTCTAGGTTTCTTTTCTAGAGCTTCTTCCTCTTAAATTTGCACTTCCTTTTCCTTTGCCTTTTTATTTTTCTCTGCAATCAGGCTCATCTAATTCATATCCATCTATCACCACTAAGTTTTGAAATCTTCATCAACCTTGACACTTGAACTCTCAACAATTTTTCTTAGTCTTTTGTTGTAGCACCAGTAGGATTTTCTTTTAGTACAATATCCAAGGAAGTTTCCTTCATCAAACCTTTCATAAAACTTTCCCAAGTTTCATTCATCTCTTTTGATATAACACTTTCTTCCAAACACTCTGAAGTACTTGACTGTAGGTATCATTCTATACCATAACTCATAAGGAGTATTTGTGATGTTTTCTTTTGATTGAACTCTATTAAGTATGTAAATAGCAATATGAATTTCTTATCTCCAATAGAATTTCAATAGGTTAGCTTCTTTCATCATAGTCCTTGCAACTTCTTGAACTATCCTATTTTTCCATTCGACCAATCCATTTTGTTGAGGAGTCCTAGGGGTAGACAAGTGCGTCTTTATTCCATGATTCTTACATAACATGTTTAATTCATTAGAGGTGAAATATCCACCTCTGTCAGACCTTAAACACTTTCAGAGCTAGATATCCCTTTCATTCTCAACCATAACTTTAAATGCTTTGAACCTATCTAGGGCTTCAAATTTTTCTTTAAGAAAAGTATCCCATGTCATTCTAGAATAGTCATCAATAAAAATCATGAAATACCTATCACCTTGAAGACTTCTTACTCTTGTAGGACCACAAATATTTGTATGTACCAATTCCAATCATCCAGTAGAAAATTGTTATTTTCCTTTGAAACTTCTTCTTATTTACTTTCCAAACTAAAAATCCTTGCAGACAACATTGATAGGCTTTGTAATATTTGGAACATCTCCCATTGCTTGAACTAAAATGATTCTTACTAGATTATCAAAATTATTGTGACACATCCTCCTGTGCCATAGAAAAATTTCATTAATCCGAATCATGAAGCAACAACCATTAGTACCCTTGAGTTGATAAACATTTCCATCTTTCCTTCTAGCAACAATCATAGTTTTGGACCATTTTCTAATCTTACATCCATCATCTTGAAACATAAGATTGTGTCCTTTGCTACACATTTTTCCAACACTCAAGAGGTTATGCCTTAAACCCTTAACATAGTAAATATCATCAGTATTATGATTTCCATTAAAGATGATTGAACCTATTCCACATATCTTAGCACTTGAATCATCACCAAATTTAACAATTCCTCCATCATACTTTTCAAGTATAAAAAATTTATTCTTGTCTCTGGTCATATGGTTAGAGCATCCATTGTCAATGATCCAATAGTTCTTATCTTTTCTGGCATGAAAAGAAAATATCAAAGTACCTTCATTATTATCCTTTCTCTCTGGAGGGAATTCCTTCACACATCTTTCAAAGTTAGAAGAAACATATTCATCTTTGTTCTCCTTGTTTTTGTCATTCACAACTTTTTTGGACATCTTGAAGCACGGTGACCTATATTTCCACAACTAAAACATTTGAAAGGAAACTTACTTTATACTTACCAGTACCCTTTTTCATCCTTCTCACAAAGTTAGCTTCCACATCATCAAGATCCTCCTAATTTGATTCTTCAATCTTCTCTTCTTTTGTAGCCTTAAAAGAAGTCTCAACTTTTGCACCATTATTTGTACCAAATTCTCTCATTTCAATTGTAGTTAAAGAGCCATACAATTGATCTCTAGTATAATGCTCTAGACTTTGAGATTCCTCAATAGTATAAACTTTATGACTGTAAGCTTTAGGAAGGGTTCTAATAATTTTCTTTACCATTTTTGGTTCTTTGACTTTTCCACCAAGACCTTTGATGGAGCTGACCACTTCATCTACCCTCTACATATAGTTTGTAATGTTTTCATGTTTTGACATCTGCAAGTTCGAAAATGTTATTTTAAAATTTTACATCTTAGCTTGCTTGACCATATCATCTCCTTCATAAATATTTTCTAACTTTTCCCAAAAAAAATTACCAATTTTCAAATACATAACTCTCACTAATTTTGAATTTGTAAGACTACTAAAGAGATCATACCTTGATTTACTATTTCTTGCATAGGCTTTGAGTTCAACTTCAGTGCTCAGACCATTTGTAGGCATAGTTTATCCATTCCGAACTAACTTCCACACATCATATCCCTGATAATCCAGAAATCCTTCCATCCTTATTTTCTAGAATGTATAGTCTGTTTCATCAAATATAGGGATCTCCTTCTTGTACGCCATCCCATATCTATCTTAAGTGGTTAAGATTTCTTATAAGGAACCTTTATCTTATACCAATTATTGAATGCACAAGACAAATGAGAGGGGGGTTGAATTAGTTGTGCCTTAAAAATTCAAAACCCTCATGCACATTATGATCCACATTCATTCATTAAACCATCATATTTGTTATGATGATTTAGCATGAAAAGTAAATAACATAAACTGAAATATCTTAACACCATACACAAGAGAATACCATATTTACGTGGAAAACCCAAGAAGGGAAAAACCAAGGTGAGGATTAGCTCACAATATAAGTAATATCAACTGAATACAATAGGACTCACTACCCAAATAAGAAAGGCTTACTACTAAAAGGCTCATTGTCAAAATAGAAAATAAGATAGAGAAGAATTGTTACACAAAGGAAAACATCTCAATGCAACAGAGAATCCACCACAACAACATCAACACCTTTATAGTATGACTGAAGAATTGTAGACACCTTTTGCTCATTGCATCCAGTAATCTAACACATGAAATCTCACACTATAATACTCAAATTCACACTTTGTAACTCTACAATTCACATCTTTTTCATCTCTAGCATCTATCTCTTTATCCTTCATCAACACAAATCTTATTTATACCATCTTCAACCTTGAAACTCTTCTCCAAGGTTGACTATGCACATCAACCATGTAAATTCAAATTAGGTTAGTGCCAAAACACTTCCATGGAGGGTAGAAGTGAAAGTGTACCACATCACACCTTATATGGGACTCAAATCAACTCACCACACTACAACAAGCTTCTATAAATAATAATTATACATCATAAGTAGTGTAAACACCAGGTCAGTTGTTACCCATGCAAACACCATTAAAATTATAAGTACATGCTTCCTCAAACCCAAGGATGACTTGAAAACCACACACCACACTTAAACATGATCTATAATATTCCTGAAACACCCTAAAATCGAACAAAATCCTTTACAACAACCTATACCTAAAGAATGAACACACCCAATACACTTAGACAACTTTGTCATACACAGTAACACAAGAAACTAACTTCAGTAGCACCAAACCTAAACCACCTTGACTAAACAATGATACCAACACAATCAACACACCCTCGGATCTACAAGACCTGAAACCACTATGCAAAGAAATATGAAGCAAAGACATTTCTCCTAGACACCTCTGCAATACATAGTTCACACATTGGTGAACACATCTTCTTCTGCATAATTATCCAACACACCAAATCTTGAATATAACACCTCTGAAATACTATCACCAACATATCTGAATTGCACAAGAAGATATTCAACCTAGAAGAAATGTGGAGTAACACAAGAATACACCTTTGTAACCCAAAACACCACTAGAACACATTATTTCCTCTTTTTATCAATTTTTCTCAAAAGCACTTGGAAACCAAGCACCAAAGACACATCCTCATCATCTTCAACACTTCCTCAACACAACTGAACCAATAGCAACTCAACCATAGATCATAGAAGCTTATCATAGCAACACTAGAGGTTGACACTAGTAGATTTACTAATGACAACATAATGCAACTAATCAAAGCATCAACTGCTCACATTCTTGCAACAATCCTATCCAACAATAGACATCAATGAAAACACAGGCTTGTTGACATCAATGACAACACCAACTACTCATACTTGCAACAAAAAGCTCACTAATGCAAGTATATCACATCCCCACCTACACAAAATGGTTTCAATTTTTATTGCACTTTATAAATAGAAAATCAATCCCATTCACACAAATAATGCTTGGGAATAGTATTCTTTGTCATCAAAGTTATCAATTTTTAATATATTAATTATTTAATATTATTAAATATTTATTATTTTATATGTAGATTATAATTATATGGAATATATAATGTCATATAGATTTAAATTGTGAAGAATTTATTTTTTAAATGGATTAGAATAATATAATCAAATGAATATAATATATTAAATAAATTTAACATTAGCATAAATTTAAGTGGGAGGTTAGGTGGGTACTTTTCCACTAATCATCTTGTGGAAAGGTCGGGTTTCTGTAGGGCAAGAAAGCATTAACACTAGGTCTGTCAAGTTGGCAATCCGAGGTGGCAGAGGAAAGTCTTGTTAGATGGTGTTCGTTTGGAAAGGAGGTCTTGGAAAGTTGGCTTGTTCGATGGCTACCAAAATCATGTTTCATTAATGACTGTTGCTTATCATGCCTCTTTCGTCAACATTAATAATGGCAACAAGAGGTAAATCTATGGTTCAATCATTCTAGATATGGATTGCTTCCTTGCTATCGTCTCATGAATCCACATCATGTATGCTCAATGCCGAGTGGAAAGAGTGAAGGTAAAAATAGGTGGCACACATGCTCTTGCATAGCGTTGTAAGTGCGCTACGCTTTGGAGGAACAAGAACCATACATAACGAAGGGAGACACACTTTCGCCAAAGTTTGGCTTTATTTTCTTGGTTTTCACTCATTCTGTGAGTATGGTGGAAAGATCCAAGTTCATAGTGGAGATGTTTGTGGAGTCACTGGTGAGCTTGGACCTTCACACCCCAATCCATTTGGACTGCAAAGCTCGACAAACCACTTTCAAAGTGATAATTGATCAGCAATTAAAGAGGATCATGTTAAGGATTGATCATCATATGGTGATGGCGGTGAAGATGATTTTGGGTAGGAGCATTTATCGAACTTGGAGACATTCTAGTTTAACACCCACATTTTCTCTTAGTTCTTGGCATCCATGCTTGATGTTCGAATACCAAAAGCAGAGGAAAAGGCGATAATCTACAAAATCTTCAAGAAAGAGATTTTGGGAGGGCTAGACGAGATCTTGCACACGACATTCCTAGGTTGTGGCATGCCTCAGCCTTGTGATCTACCACTAATAAAGGTTCTTGGTGAGGTTTTCAAAGTTTACCCCCCTATTGTTGGAGCTAAAAGGAATGGCCCTGGTTCGACACCAAAAAATTGTGACCTATGGGGTAAGCTTCCTTAAGAAGATGTTGATGCTTGAACCTGTGAATTGTTTCAATTGGGTCTCTGAGTTTGATCAATTTGTAAAGTTGAATGGTTTTTAGGTGGCAGTTAGGTATTTTAGGATTAGTAGCCTATGAATATAATTATCATAATGGTGGTGTCTTAGGTTTTTTGTTGTGAGCCAGGTTTAGGGTTTTGGGATAGCACAATGTGGGTTGGGAGCTACATGGCTAATTTTTTGATCTCTTTTTTGATAAGTGGTTGGGGTTTCAGTCTAGAGTGATGACTGGTAGGGTCTAGAAATTTTACACTGGTGATGGTTTACCATGGTTCCTGCACTGTAGACGATTGTAATCATCTTTTATAATTAATAGAATCCTCCTTATGTATCAAAAAAAAACATTAGCTTATTTAAAGTTACATTTTAAAATCAAAATATTGCATCCAGAAACTAGATAGAGATGATATAGTTGGGAGAGAGTCAATCTTAACATAAGAGGTTACCACTTGTCAGTATATTTTAGTATTAAGTTATTTCATCACAATGGGTGTCTCAATTTCACCATTATAAAAATCTTATGTGGGCATATATATGTGTATATATATATGTATATATGTATTTAATTATTGTATTTTCCTTACAATTTTTATTATTCATAAATTTAATATGGAAAATGGTATCATATATATATGATACATACATATACATATGTATATATATGATACCATTTTCCATATTAAATTTATGAATAATAAAAATAGTAAAGAAAATACAAGAATTAAATATAATTGGATTATAATGTATAACGCAAGTTAATTAAATTGTGTAAATACTATTGATAAATAAGGTGAAATTACAACAAGAGTAACTTATAAAAGTGTGTGCTACTATGAATCTTTTTCTTTAAATAAGGATTATTATAAGATTATTAAAGTGATTGCATAAATCAGAAATAATAATTAAATCAACAAACTATGTGAATCCAAGATTTAAATGGACAAGCCATTTCAAGAAAAAATCCACATGAGAAAGATGAAAAGTATATATCAATCTCAAATATGAGATACATCTACACACTAACACTCTCTTCACTCTAAAAAACCTTTGGAAGCACCCATGTACTTGTAAAACCATACAATGAATGGGAGAATGGTAAAGGAATATCATAAATAGTTTCCAAAAATGATGTACCAAATTAAACCATGGTAAATTGCAAAAAATCCCACATCAAGAATAGAAAAAATAAGATCCAAACCAATAATAATGACATTTTTACTTCTAACTCCTCTATAATGGCTTATATCCCAAGGTAGACATGCATCATCATTTCCCAACTCATATGGGACCCACCAACAATATCCAAAATTCTCTACTACTCAAATCTCATGCCAAAGTTAAGAAATTTGCTAAAAATACCTTTGAAGCTAGCACTTCCAACTCAACCTCCTTATCAATGTCTATAAAAACTAATTTCAAAATTATTAGGGAATCTAAATTATAAAATTAAATCCTAAGTACATCCTAGGTGTTCAATGACACTTTTCCAAGAGTGTTGGAGATACATGAATAATACATCTAGGATTGCAAAGTAAATGATACCTTAAGCTAACATTCTCCAGCTTGATATTATACATGAAAAATAAATCAGTAGGTAAAATAAATATAACTAAGTACAAGTATCAAAGACTGTGGCCTTATTGCACCAATAAAACTTATTTACATGGTTGTTGGCTTCATAAGAGAATATATAACATTATTTGGGTTCTCAATTTTTTCATACTAGACCTTACCATTATCAACAATTTCTCACATAATGTAGTACTAAAAATTAAAATACTTAGTATGATCATGATACATAGGCTTTTTGACCAAAAAATAGCACTCTAATTGTCACATCTAATTCTAACAATATTGTAATAAAAACCAACAATACCTCTATAGTGAGTATCTATAACTAAAATACCTCTTTAGATGCATGTGTCATAGAAATATACTCTACTACTATGATGGATAAAGAAACTACATGATTCCTTGTAGTCATCCAACTCATTACACCATCAAATAAAGAGAAAATATAACCACTAGTGGACCTTTGACTATCTAAGCCACCTACCCAATCTACATCAACAAACACCTATATGTTTATGAATTTTCCACATTATTGGTACCATCACAAAAAAAATAAAAAAAATAGAATTTCCACAAAAATATCTAAATAAGTTAATAAAATTCCAATGCTCTATCAAGGCTAGACATAAACCTTCATGAAAATACTTCTACTTGGGGAATATCTAGTCAAGTGCAAACTATTGTATACATAAAACTATTGACAACACTAGAATAAGAAAATTTATACATTCCACCAAAATCATCACATGATTTATGGTGCACATATATCATGTAATATTACTACCAATAGAAAATGGAATACTCAGTCCATCACAAAATGGTATTCACATACATACTCTAACTGAAGAAAATATTTTTATGTACTCTATCTTTATTGATCTCTATCCCAAGAGTATATTTCACATCCCATAATTCCTTCACATTGAATATGCCAAGAAACTATGTTTTGAACTTCTTGATCATCACCTTTATATTACCAATAAACAACATATCATACACATACAAGAGAATGATTCATATTTGACAATAAATAATATTAACGTAAGCACAATGATCTTACTTTCTCTTAACAAAACCCAATTTCAATATTAAAGAATCAAACTTTTGGTAACACATCCTAGTGATTGATTTAGTCCCTTAAATGATTATTTCAACCTACAAATCATTTTTCCTTCTCATTCACAATAAAACCATTATTATTTGGTAGATAAATCTCTTCCTTAATATCCCATACAAGAAAGTAGTTTTAACTTCTATTTGTTCAAATTTAAAATTACAAGTATAACAATGGATAAAAGGAATATATACATAGCCTACATAAAACATGTTAGCATCACATACAATATGCATACATATTCATAATAAAAATGCATATAAAACCATCCACACATGTATAAATCACATCAACTTTTGCATCATCACATCATAAAGACCATACACATAATCTGAAACCATCATATAAAATATCAAAGAATAATGTCATGATACAAAATGTACAAAGGTTTCTCATATATACACTCCAAAAATTTAATACCCCTCTGAGGCATAATCCATAAAAGGTCATGACCACCCTAGCACCTATCCCATTCTCACCACATGTGACTACTTCGAAACTTTTGGTAGTGATTGAGGAGGCTGACCACGTGGTGGAGGTGGCCCCATGCTGATTGATGGTCCTGATCGAGTTGATCTCAACCTATGAGACCTATTGCTGATTGTAAAACTAGGTGCCTTCTAATTTGGTGGCACGTCCTACTCATACAAATCCCTATAGTGTTGCATCTCATGTGTAGCTCTAACAACTTTTAAAAAATCACCATGTAGTCCCTATCTTGCTAGACGCTACCAAGTTGTGTCCTCCTCGTGTCTAAGTCATGCAACATCACCCTGTGACTAATCCAAGGTCACTTGTAGCCCATCCCTCTCTTGTCAGAGTTGATCTCACTCCACCATCACCACTACTAACTATCTTACTAAGTGACCACCATCCCCACCTCCCCCTACCTCTAGTTGTCCTTGCAACTTGACTTCATAGCTTATTCCATATCCCTCTCCCTAATGGCCTACAGATGCTCTTGTATTTCCTAATCTCACTTGGCAATTAGTAAACCAAGCCACACTTGAATATCCCTCTTGTCATCCTCATGATCATTTTTTCCAATATCCACATCTTCCTCCTTAGTGGAATGGCCTGCATCTCTCCTCTATTGCACTTGATGACCTTATCCATCTCCTCCATCCCCATCATCCCCGTCATCACTATCACTCCCACTACTACTGATACTATTGTCATTGTTGTTGTTACTACTACTCTCCTCTTGTTCCATGGCTAACCGATCTCAGTGGATCATCTATCAAATCGATCCCCTCTTCAACCACCATGTGTCATACTCAGGGGTTGTCTCGACATCCACCATAGCTAGCTGGGGATCCCATAGAACCGCAGGAGTATCCCACCATGACTATTGGGCTATATAGAACTCTATGTGCCTACCCCAAATTCCCCTCTCTTGTGCTACCCATGCAAAGACTTCCTCTACCTCTGGCATAGTTTGTCGATTTCCAAACTGTCTCATCACCCTCACTGGAAAATATCATTCAATGATGGTGGGAGTATGACCAATAAAATAATGAATCCATTGAATGTATTGCATATATAAATGATCATCATCCCACACCTCACAGTCACAGTATGGGCACCAAATACAAGAATCTAAATCATCAATCACCCACCTCCACCACCCCATATCTCCTAGATGGTGTTATCATAGAAATATCATATATGTAGACACATAGGCTATCCCCTACCCTCTTCATCTATCAATCATTGGTCATAATACTATACAATGCTCATACACCTAGATGTTGAGGAGGGTCACCCCATACCCTAAGCTCCTCCCATCCTGATATACAACCAGGTGCATCTCCCTATAGAGCTCTACTAAAAAACAAGCACCCTATGCAAAAACAATGCCATCTAACAACATCCAGTCTAGGACCCCTACCCATCCAATCATGAATCCCAACAATATTTGGTCTGGTATGAGAAAACTTGTAATTAGTGCAATATTGAATAGAAAAAGCTCTAGCATCTCTCCCATCCTAGCCTTCAAATGAAAATCGATTCCCCTCATTAGAATATCCATTGTCATAAATACCCTATCTAGTATTGGCCTACCATGCATCAAGTCATACTATACTATATCTTTTTGGATCGGAAGCTGCAAAATATGTTAGATGTCCTCCAAAGTAATAGTAACCTTACCCATCAATAGGTGAAAGCTACTAGTTTTATTGTGTCACCTCTCCACCAAAGTCATCATCATCACCTAATGAGCTCTCAACTGGAACATCTTGCATACATGGTAGAGTCCCATCAAACTCAACCACTCCTCGTCAATCTCTGCCAATATGCATCACAACTGATACATCACTAACATGCACCTCTCCTACAACTACAAGGGACCCAACGACTCCTACATTAGACCACACACTAACATCAACCCTCAAAAACATAAATCATTTTTATTTCAACCCCAAAACCCTCGTACACTTGCATTTTCTACAAATTTGTGCTTTTATTTTTGGCATAGGCACAAAATTGACCCGTGCAAGTGCATACTTTTTTGTGCAAGTGCAAACTCTACAAGTGCCACACTATTCAGTGCAAGTACATCCCTAGCCAATGAAGGCATTGATAGGAAGAAGTGTGACTCTAGTACTCAAAGATGTGAACTCTCTTAGCATAAGCACAACGATCACCCTCACAAGCACTCCTCCCTTTAGTACAAGTGTAGTTTATGCACAAGTTCAGCTTCCATAAGTACAATTTCATGGCGTGCAAGTGTCAAAACTCTCCACAAGTGTTGATTTGTGCAAGCACCATTCTATGTGACATAGGCTCCACAATCATGCATGAAAGTATGTTTTTGTGAAATTGTGCCTCCACTTTGACCAACTTTGACCCCTAGTTTGACTTACTCGTTGACCCCTAAACCTACCCAGAACCTAGGGAATGTGATACATACCAGGTCTCCTACATCCTTCGGCCACTAGTACTCTTCAACCCTCTCTAAGTGATGAAAACGATGTAGAATTTGTGCCATACCTTCTTCACTTGCTCCAAGTTCCTTCTCTCCAATTTCAAGGTTGAAAATGACCTTTTGGGCCCCTCCAGGGCCTATTTATAGGCCCAAACTCTAATTTTCCTCTACCT
The DNA here is from genome assembly GCA_007258455.2 of Sequoia sempervirens. Taxonomy (NCBI): domain Eukaryota; kingdom Viridiplantae; phylum Streptophyta; class Pinopsida; order Cupressales; family Cupressaceae; genus Sequoia; species Sequoia sempervirens. The sequence goes on from VDFB02146893.1 coordinate 25,475, forward strand.
AACCCTAATTTTAGTGTTGAATGCACTAAATTGACCGCATTTTCTCCATTTTCGAGTATTGTCCTATGTCTCTTATTCTCTCCTTCCTCATTTTCCTCCTCCACACCTTTCTAAACCATTTCAACCATCTTTTTGAGATAGTGCTCAAAAATATTTTTTCAATTTTTTTTCAGATCGGTTTCTTGAGTAGACATCACCTCTCGACACATTGGGGAAAAAATTTTAATTTCTTTGACACATCACTTTGGATTTCACATCAAAGAGAGGAAAAATGTAGACACCCCAATTTTGACCACATACCCTAATTAAATAAAATTCTAAATTTTAATTAATTATCGTAATTTCTTCCCAATTAATTAAATATTATATTATTTAATTGATTGATCCATCCTAGTCCATAATTAATTAATTTCTTTATTATTTAATTAATTATCCCACTTTCTTCTTATAATTAATTAAATAAATGTATTATTTAATTAATTATTCTATCCCTCATCCTAAGGTTCTCTCTAATTAATTAAATATTGAACTATTTAATTAATCTAACTTTTTTCCCACATTCCTCTAAATCTCCTAATCTTGGATTAAGTTAATCAATCCATTATTAATTAACTTTACCTACACCCTAATCATCATTAGCCCATTCTCCAACTTTTAACCCTAGCCTAGTTAATGAACCCATGGTTTTTTAACTCAACCCATCCCCATTAAATTAATTGATCCTTGATTAATTAATTTAATCCATAATCCTAACCATCATTAACATTTCTACCCAATTTTTAATTCCCTTCACCTCTCCTAAACTTGCCACTATGTGACAAGTTTCCTAGCCTACTCATCCTACCCTCCTCTCACACATGTGTGAATCTCACCTAATCTCTTACACAATCCCACTAACTCTTCCTAATGTATGCTCATGCATGTGTGAGCATACCTCCCTCTTATGCCCCTTTCCCTCTTGTGACACCTGTCACAAGGCTAATGCTTCACTCCACCACTCATTCTCAGCCCTCCATTTCACTCATCCAATTTCTATAAATGGAAATATTCTCTCCCATTTACAACAAATTCAATTTCCTTAGCCTTATTATGCTAAAATATTGACATGAGGAATCTACATTTCAATCACTTAGAGAAAATCAACAAGGAGTTTGGGTATAACTTGTGAGCTCAATCCATGGATAAGGGAATGAAGGTATAAGCTTTACATTTTGAAATCATTTTCATGTTATTTTTATTAATTTGTGTGCTATCATCTTCCCCTCCTTCAGGAAGTACCAAAATTTATAGAGGTAGGAGGAGGAGATGCACAAGAAGATATATTTCTATAAATGTTTTCAAAGCTATGAAGTAAACCAAGGATGGATCCACCAAGCTATAGCGGAAGTTTGAACCCAAAAGATCTCATTGATTAGGTCACACATATGGATAAATACTTTGATTTAGAGTCCATTGAAGATAAAAAGAAGGTGAATTATGCTTGCACAATATTGAGGGGACATGCATCCCTATGGTGGGATCGATTATACATTGACAGATAGAGAAAAGGAAATGAGAAGATTAAATCATGGGATAAGATGGT
>VDFB02146895.1:0-11872 GCA_007258455.2 Sequoia sempervirens
AGAAGATTTTCATTAGAGCACTAGAATATGGCATTTATCTAAACCCAAAAAATGTCACTTTGTTGTCACAGAAGGTAAGCTATTAGGGAATATTTTCTCAAAGGATGGAGTATGAATTGATCCAGAATGGGTGGAAGCTATTGAAAAGATCCCCATCCCAAAGATTGTGAAAGCCATCTAGTGTTTCTTTGGACAAATTAACTTTGTTAGGTGGTTTATCTTAGAGATTGTAAAACCAATCTCAAAGATGTTAAAAAGGGTGAAAAGATTGATTGGATAGAAGAAGATATCGATGCCTTTGTGTCAATCAAAATAGCTATCAAAGAAGCACCTGTATTAAAATCTCCAAAATTTAACAAGCCCTTCCAGATATTTTCCTTCACATCATACCACACAATAGCAGTCGTAATGTTACAAAAGAATAGTGATGGATATGAATAACCTATTTTGTTCTTCAATAAATCACTATAGGGGGTAAAATTGGAGTATGACATTACTAAGAAGCAAGCTTACACCCTAGTAAAAGTAGTCAAAGCATTCAAGCCTTACTTAGTAGGGGTAGAAGTTATCGCTTATGTGCCAAATGCTATAGTAAAAGATGTTTTTTCACAAACAGAGGTAACTGGAAGAAGGTGTTGATGGATAAACCATATCCAAGAATTTAACATTAATATTCAAATCACTAATTAGTAAGAGGGAAGGGACTAGAAAAGTTGATGGTTGAGTCCAATCTAGAAGCTGCATAGACTTGCATCATGGAAGGGGAAGAAAATTGGGTGTCAAGAATAGAAAATACACATTGGTACACTAACATAGCATACTACCTTAAACATATGAAATGTCTAGAAGGATTAAATGACAAATATAAAAGAACCTTGAAACTTCATGTATCAAAATATGTTTCCATGGATGGAGATTTTTACTAGAAAAATAGGAATCGTGTGTTGTTATTGTGCTTGGATGAAACACAAGCAAAACATGTTATGAAAGAAATGTATGAGGGTGTATGTGGAGGACACTTTTTAGCAAAGACTACTCAACACAAGATACTAAGAGGGTTATTATTGGCTCAAGGTTTTTAATGATGCTTTTAGTTATGTAAGAAAGTGGGAAGCTTGCAAAAAATTTTTTTGGCAAGATAAAATATCAGGGAGCATTACCAATAAGACCTATGCAAGTTGAGGCCCCATTCCATCAATGGGGAATTGATTTTATAGGTGAGATTACAAGAAAATCTAGTGGTGGCCATAAGTGGATCCTAGTAGCCACTGATTACTTTATGAAGTGGATAGAGGCTATACCAACAAAGAAGGCTACTACCAAGGTTGTGATAAATTTCCTATTAGAAAACATCATCACCAGATTTGGAGTCCTTGTAAAACTGATAATAGACAATGACATGTGTTTTAAATCAGACAAATTCAAAAGGTTCTATAAATCATATGGTATAACAATCTCATATGCCTCACCATATCACCCCCAAGCGAATGGAAAGATTGAATCCAAAAATAAAAGCATTATGAAGATAATCAAAAGAATGTTGGATAGTAATAAAAAGGCATGGGATTCTAAGTTGAGATTAGCAGTTTGGCTAGATAGGATCACAACAAAGAAGGCTAATGGAAAGTCCCCCTTCGAACTAGTTTATGGAACCCAAGCCAGGATGCCTTTGCAAAATCTCTTACTAGTCTATAAATTTATATTACAGGAGAATCTAAACATTCTAGAGCCATGGAAGAAAGAATAGAACAGTTAGCAAAATTGGATGAAATCAAAAATCTAGTACAAAAGCATAATCAAGAAGTGCAATCACAGATGAAATACTTATTTGATAAGAAAATAAAAGAACAGAATTTTTGGTCCTCATGTTTAATGCTAGAGGTCAAGAGAAGGGAAAACATGGGAAATTTGAAGCCTTATGGCTTGGACCATTTGTTATCACTGACATGTGTGGGGAAGACTCATACTATCTACAAAAAATGACAAGAGAAAGTCAAGAATTGCCAGTGCATGGACAATTCTTGAAGAATTTTTTTCTTAAAGAAATATTATTTCATGCACAGTAGTTTTAGGATTCCTTTTCTTTTTCTTTTTTGCCATTTTCACCCATGGTATGCGTCCCAGAGATGATTACGAATTCTTGCAATGACCTCACAACCATTCATCCCCAATCAGAGCCACTGTTAGAACCAAAAATTAACCTCAATTTTTCACTAGTCCTCATCACCTCGGTATGACCATTTAAATTTACACCATCAACACCATTCCTCGAAAACCATCACATTTGCATAATAAGCCTAGATTTTTCATAATAAAACCCCTTTTAAACCTATTTCTATTAAAATATTATTCAAAAGTTTCCTTTCCCATAATCACTACCTTAATACATACTTTCCCTTAAGCCCGGCACTAGGACATACACATTTCAATGAGACAATGTCATTTTGGGGAGAGCTACATCCCAATATCTTCGATGGGCCAATGGAACATGCTGACATGGAATATTAAAGAGAGTACCCTATATCGAAGAGACATTCTAGAATCTCAGCCTCGACAACCTGAAAAGAGATATTTCAAAGACACCTGAATTTCTTGAAGGGAGATGATATCTTGTCTCTCCAATAGACCATAATGAAAGACACTAAAAAGAGCATAATATTTCAATTGTTTCAAAATAATTTGGACTTCAAGAAATAGAAAAACATCTCTCAGACATAACTGACTATTATACAATAATTGATGAACAATTGTCAAATCTAAGACATGGCTGGTGGAATGACAATTTTGAAGAGACATTGGATTATCAGGCTGAGTAATGTATAATACCCTTTAACACCACAAAAGTAGTTGAAAATAAAATATCAAAGAGAAAATATTATATCATGGGGACACTAATGAATGTCTCTTCGATCACTTCAATAACAAACAGAGGAAATATCAAAATATAAGGAAAGCAGTAAATAAAGTAACACTAAGGGAATGGTTTTTGAAGAGACCATAAGATATCGAAGGGAAGTAATTGCATGTTGTATGTGCATAAAATTGGTCATGTCTAATTAATCTTGGCATTTCATTAAATATTTATTATTTAATTAAATTCTCTAAAGTCTTCTACATGTAATTAAATTTAATTAATTTAATTATATTATTTATTCATTTTATTCTCCCACCATAATTGAATAAATTTAATTTATTTAATTATTTCACATGTCTACTTGATTAATTAAATGAATACATTTTATTTATTTAAATTAATTATCATCTTTTGAATTTAATTAAATATTTTGTTTTAATTAAATTTAAATATTTATTTTCTTCTATTTAAAACTTTCTTCTAATTAATTAAATATTTTATTTAATTAATTTCATACACATGTCATTTCTTCAAATTTAATTAAATATTTTATTTAATTAAAGATCTTCTACTTTCTTCAAATCATAATTAGATATTTCATTTAATTATGAAATCTTCTGATTTCCTCAAAATATTAATTAAATATTTATTTAATTAAGAAAAATCAACATACACCCATAAATAAATAATTGAATTGGATAATTCATTATTTATCTTCTCAATATCTTTCCATTATCTTCTAAAAAGATGATTTTTTTAATCATCTCATCTTATCTCTTTCATGAAAATGGAAAAATCCTGCTTTATTCGTTTTCTTCTATTTTTTCTTTCCAGTCTCATCCATCTTCAACCGTTCGATCATTAGAATTATCCGCGGCTGTTGATCCCGGCTTAACCAATCAAAATCCTCAAAACTCTATAAATGCGTATGCTTGAGATCAAGCATTGGTTACACACACAAATAGAGACACAAACACAGATACGCAATTACACTTACACATTTAACATTCTATCAATAATCATATCTTAGCAATAATCTTATCATAAGCATAGCATAATATTACATCTTAGTATAGAATGCATTTTAGTTTAAATCTCATTCTCTAGTAGTCCATTTCGTTGAGCTTGGCATACTAAATCTGAGAGCAACTAGAATCAACGAAACTCTAGAGATAGAGAGCAATAAAACGACTTTGAGGAAGTTGCACTGAGAGTTTGTTTATTTTTCTTTAAGCTTCTTTGATATAAGGTTTTATTGAATGTGTTTTGAATTCATTAAGATAGGCATATTTTCATACACACATAAAATGGCACCCACCGTGGGGCCTATGCCTCGATTTTGACATTTTCTTGTAGAGCATTCTGACTGGTTTCTGTGTTCTAGAGTTTGGCTTTCAGAAAAATTCGGCGTTTTAGCGCATTCGATACTTTCTGCAGTGCATCTGAGAATTTAATGCTTCTATTTTTGCAGGTATTCCCGTGCATTTGGGGACTGTTTCAGCATTTTTGAGAGTTAATTTAGCACATCCGAGAGATAGAATAGCGCATATAGTCTCATCACATCTAGAGTTAAATCTGCATTTAATTAAAGTAGCACATTTAAGAGTTAAGTTAGCGCATTTAAGAGTTAAATTAGTGCATTTAAGGTAGATTTTAGAGCATTAGCTACTGCGTCATTTAGAGATTTAAATCTGCATTTAATTACAGTAGCACATTTAAGAACTGTTTTAGCACATTTAGGATTTTTTGTAGCGCATTTAGGGTCTGTTTCTGCGCATATACTGTCTGTTTCTGTGCATATACTATCTATTTTTGCGCATTTGGGTTGTAACACAAAAATAGGATTCTGAGTCTGACACATTCCGCAGATAGGATATTTTCTAGTTTAAAATGAATCAATCTAGGATAGTCACCACACTTTGATCATGTAGTTAAAATGAACCCCATGTCAGTTGTGAAGCAATAGCTTCACTTAGTTTAAATCATTGTGATTTGGTGCATTAAAATGAATCTATTTACTCTGCTTGATTGTGCTTGAAAGTGGTAGGTGACTATGCTCTCACCCTGTGCAAACTAGGTGATTAGAAAAGCCAAACCCACTTTATCCTTGTGTAACCCTGATGCAATAACCGAAGTATCCTATCCCTTGTCGCGATTATTGATGTGATCCACGGGTGTAAGAGAAATGATTATTTCCTCTAGAAATTGGGCCTACCTAGGGATTTCATCACCCCAACATGACTCAAACTGACAATGGAGCTAAAGCCAAGCTACCCCCATCTGGTATATAAATTTGAATTTTAAGGGAAAACCTAAGATTAAGAGTGAGGATGTGTCCTCTGAGACAAGTTATGCTCCCCAAAACCACTGTTGATCTTAACCTCTTAACCCGGTTTTGGAGTGTCTCCTAAGCCGAGGCTTAATGTTGTGCCCCATGTATGGCCACTTTCGAGCGATGGAGTCTGAATTAAGCCTGTTTGTTTAGTAAACCAAAAACCTTCTATTTGCTAGCGCAACACCGGTCGATGTGAAGGCATCCACACTTTCACAATCTGTAGTAGAGGTGATCAATTTGCCATGGGAGTTTCATGGGGGTTGGAAGCTTGGTTGGCCTGAGAAGAGAGTGCACTGTAAGGGGGAGCCCGTGCAACCAAGCTTCTGAATTCACATGCTACCGATATGCGGTTGGGGAAATCCGCGTGGAATCTAGCAGATATTGTCCTGGCTTTACCATAGGATGTGCTTGCTTTATCTGTGTTTGGTTACATTCCATTTAATTCAGAGTGTTTGTTGTGTTTTCATTCACATTAATTCAAATAAAGATCATCTGAAATGAACATGAAAAATAGCAACTGAAATCATTCACACCTAACTTTCTAAAATCTTTTGTTCAATAACATTATGATATTTCTCCCATGCTTAGAGAGTGAAATCAGCAAAATTTGTCAAAGAAATCGAATTTCCAATAGGATCCGGAAACCAAGAAACATTTAAAGGTACATGAAAAATTTGCAAAAGAAAAAATTATTACCACCAAAGTCAACCGCGTCTTGCTTCATTACCGTAGATTTCTTCATAGATACCAAGACTTTGTTAGGGGATTCACTGACGAGTACACTGTAGAGCCTTTGGATTCTCAAGCTTATTATCAAAGATTAGCTCTATCTCAACAACATAATCTTAATCAAACTCTTGAGTTTGATAATATAGCACAACCTTCTATCGAATATCCATCACATCCCTGTCAAATCCTTCAGTGATCTTAAAACCTTTCTTCGAAAACAAAGATCAAATCTTAAGAGTGCACCTTTCAAACAAACTTTTGATTATTGATTCAACTTCCCCAACAAGATTCTAACATCCTTCATCATTGGAAGCCACAATAAAAAATTAGGAACATCTTTGATCATATCATAGGATTCCCATCTTATCAGATCAAGATATCATCATTGTCGCACTTATTAGAACTGTGATCTAAGTTTAGAAGAACTCTTCAAAATCATATGCCTATCTCTACAAGATCTTAGTACAATAAATTGAAGGACAAAATCCAACAAGAAGGTCATACCCAAAACACTCAAGAAGAAGGTGAAAGAAGTAATCCTCTTTACAGTGTAAGTTGTAATCCACTTTTCAACAACGACATGGATAATAGAGAAGAAAATCCATTCCACAACTACAGAGACATTAACAAAACCCATATAGATAGTGATGATGAGTGAGATGAAGAACGTCTTAGAGAGGCTGAGCAAGATCCCAAATTTCACAAAGCCATAGAAAAGATCTTGCAATGCAATAAAGAAAAATATTTCCTCTATCTAGCTAACCAAGGAGCTAAATTGCCTCATGACTTTGATACCGAGAATTTGAAGAGCAAACTTGAAGAAACGCCCCTATCTGATCTTAGTGCTTTGACTCAACAAATTAAGGCACTTCAAGGACAAATTAAAGAGTTGCAAGGGGGAACCACAACAAATAAATATACTCTTGAGGACATTTGTCCTTATCCTTTCGATCGAAGTCTCAACATGATTCCATTTCCCAAACAGTGTGAAATTCCAAAATTTGATCGTTATAATGGGAAAGCAGATCCAATCGATCATGTTAGAGACTTCTGAAACAGAGTTTGCTCATGAAGACACTTACTTGATGTGTTTGTTTCCGAGGAGTCTTGGAGCTCACTCTATGGAATGGCTATCAAAAATCACACCTCCTATCAAGACATTTGAGGAATTAATCAATCTGTTTATATTACAATATTCCTACAACATCCAACACCAAATCACTATGATAGATCTCTACAAATTTGTGCAAAAACCTGGTGAACCTTTTATTACTTTTCTTCAGAGATGGAGAAGAATGTTCGCTAGATATCCACATCATGTTCCTGAAAAGGAAAAGATGGTCACCTTCATTAACAGCTTAAATTCATAAATGAGCTATCATTTGAATTTACATTGTCCTCCCTCTTTTGAGAAATTGATTGAAGATGCTATAACCATTGAAAGTGCATTGATCAAAAGAAGAATAACAAAACTTGACAAGGATAATCCTAGCTCATCCAATCATCATAACAATCAGGACAAGTCTAAATTTTGGACTCACAACAAGAACGTGGTGAATGATGGTGTTGTCAATGCAAATCATGTCTCGACTAAGCCATTTGTCCTTAGTACTCCAAGTGCTCCTCGCAACAACAATGTCAACTCGGTCACAAATCAAGGAAACAATCCTCCTCCTCCGAGGAACAATATGAATCAACATTCTACTCCCAATCAAGGGACTACCAACAATCAAGGTTACCGGGGAACCACTACCAATAACAACTCCTTAGGGAATACCTCGAATACAAATCCACAATGATTTTCATTCTTCTCTAGTAGAACTTACACTCCATTGGGTCAATCTTTGGAATCGGCATTCAAAGAATTGATGGCTAAAAATGTCATTACCTTGCCACCTCAATGGAAACTATGAACCCGATGTGAAGCCTCCATCATGGAATGAGGCATACTATTGTGACTATCATGCGGTGCAAAGGTCGTGCACAAAAATAATTGTCAAGCCTTGAAGAATACTATTCAAGACTTAGTCAAAAATGGCACCATGACAATAGAAGGACATCAACAATCAAATGAAGACCACCAAGCATTTCACAACCCTTTTCCCAACTATCAAAAAGGTGAGTCTTCTAGAAAAAGTGTGAATCAATATTGAGGATCCAATAATCAATCATATCTACACTGACGATGAACGGGTCAACGTTATTAAAGTCAACAAGAAGGTGGAATATAGAGAAGTCAATGCAACAACAAGGGCACAAGCTAAAGTTGTCTTAAGGGGTGCCTCTTCAAAACCCACTGTTCCTCCACCTCAACATCAATATGATTTATTCAATCAGCTTTGAAAAACTCCGGCCCAAATTTCTATCTTAGAACTCTTGAAGATTTCCCGGTACATAAGGAAATTCTCGAAAAGGCCCTCTTTAAAACAACTATATCCAGCGGTTGGATGTGGACCAATTTCAGAAGCCATGGTAGGACAGCACTTGTCCTCACCCACATGCCTCTCATTCTCACAGAAAAATATGGCGTTCCATAACTCATCCCATAATTCATCATTATACTTAGAAGTCATGGTTCCACAAGTTCCCGTGTCGGGCAGAGTTCTAATAGATGGAGGTGTTGGTTTGAACATATGTACCATGAAGTTGGTTAAGGCTTTAGAAGTTTACTACGAGGGGACTCCATTGATCTTCGAGGAAGAAATATTACTATTAAAAGCCTACGATGATGAGGAAAGAGCATCCAAGGGTCTGATAATGCTACCAATCAGAGTGGGACCTGTTATCAAAAATACTTTCTGTCAAGTATTAGACCATGATCTTGCATACAACATCTTGTTGGCTCGTCCTTGGATCCACGAAATGCAAGCTGTCTCATCCACATATCATCAATGTCTTAAGTTACCTTATGATGGACAGGAAATCACAATACCAGCTGATAATTCAAATATTCAAACTTGTGCCAATATCAAAGCCAGTCAAGATACTTTGGTTCCTAACAATCGAGAAGCTCGTGCTAGTACTTCTCTCAAGATTGACACACAAATCAGGCAGTTAACCAATAGTTTTGACAAGAAATTGAAATTCAAGGACCATGGAGTCGGGGAGTACTCTCTTTGTCTTGCTAATTTACCTACATCACCTCGGTCACATGGACAACCTTCTATCACACAACATCAAATATAAGCAGCTTCAACATCAACACAACCACCAACAGAGCCAAGCACAAAGTTTAATGGATGATTCATCAAAGAAAAATTCCCCATGGAAGATCCTGAGGATAGAGAAATTCTAAACTGGCTCTATAAAGATGAAGATGAAGCAGTTTTTAATGTCAAATTACCAATAGATAGATATGGAAAAGGATATTCAATCATGCAGAAGATGGGCTATGATAAGGGTCCTATCGAAAAAAGAAAAGGAGTAGTTGAGCCTATTCACCTTTGAGGACTTGTTGCAAAAGAGAAAACTGGATTAGGCTATGATGCTAACTCAAAAGAAGGAACATATAAATAATCGTATGGTACTATCTTCACATTGCAAGAAGGTTCAGATTCAAGAGAAGCATGTTTGGCAACAATTCAGAATTACGTGGATAATCACTCTGACACAAACTTTGCTGAATATGAATGGGACACCATTTACAATGATGAGTTATGGAGGGACAAAGAGGTTGATGTAATACACCAGTATGTCCCAACTCTAATCGAAGGTCAAGGTTCAGGGACCCAAACACAAGAATCTGAACTACAAGGTGATTATGATTTTAGTGATAGTAAGTCAGATTTAAACGAACAAGATTATCATGAGAACAGTATCATCATTGATCCACCTCACACCTCGGATCCTACGGTCAACTCCATTATGACCATAACCATTGCCAATTTCACACAATTCGACAACCCGTTATCTTTGATCCATCCTGATCTCATTAATTTGGATTCATCTGAACCTATCGATATACCTATGTTCCCAAGTGATGAATCTATCATCAACTTCCTTTCCACAGATGACACAAATGATTGTTCCACCAGCGATTTTTGGCATAGAGTCTTTAATCAGGAGAGTGTCAATTCTCCTAACTACAAAAGTAAAAATCAAAAAGAAAGATCTAATGGGTGAAAACCAAAATGCAGCATTATTAGATCAAAGAAAGATAAAATAAAGGAAGTGTATGTCGGATGGTGAAAACCTTTTAAGGTGCGGATAGTGAGAATCATAACCTCTCACGGGGCACTACCATGATAAGCCTATTTTGATTGAGCCTACAAATGTTGTCAATCTTGAAACTTGAGACAAACCAAGATTTTTACAGTTAGTTGCATCAATGAAAAAAGGAGAAATACGAGTTCATGGAATTTCTAGAAAATCAAGTCAACTTTGCTTGGTCTTATGCGGACATGCCGGTCATGATCCTGTCTTATCATGCATCACTTGTCTATCAAACTAGGGGTTAAGCTTGTGAAACAAAAACTCAAAAAGATTCACCCCCATGTTGCATTATTGGTTAAGGAAGAACTGAAAAAACTAACTCATGTGGGCTTCATAAGATCAATCGACTGGGCAAAATGGATCTCCAACATTGTTCCTGTATCCAAGCTAGATAAAAGTGTTAAGAGATTATTGCACAAAATTTCGGAGATCTTAATAAAGCATGTCTAAAGATGACTTCCCACTTCACGCCCGACAACATAGTTAGTCGATGGTAGCCCATGCCATGTATTCATTAATGGATGGTTTTTCTGGTTACAACCAAATCAAGATTGCACCTGAAGACTAGGAGAAAACAGCTTTCACATGTCCATGGGAAACTTATTGTTGGAATGTCATGCCTTTCGGTCTAAAGAATGCTGGGGCTACCTACCAAAGAGCCATGACTACAATCTTTCATGACATGATGCATGTCTTCATTGAAGATTATGTGGATGACATATTGGCAAAATCATACACCAGAGAAGGACATCTTGAAGTATTGTCCAAAATATTTACAAGATTAGGAGAATTAAAGTTCACCTCAATCCCAAGAAATGTGTCTTTGGAGTCACATCACGGAAAACTCTTAGGATACATAGTGTCGGAAAGAAATTGAAATAGATCCTGCCAAAGTCACGGAAATTATGGAAATGCCTCCCCAAGGAACATCGATCAATTGAGATCGTGCGGGGATGACTTCAATCAATATGAAGGTTCATTGCACAACTGACTGACAAAAGTCTACCTTTCACACATCTACAACATAAGAACATTCCTTTCAAATGGGATGACAAGTGTAAATTGGATTTTTAACAAATCAAACAATACTTAATGACTCCACCAGTTCTAGTGCCACCAAATCTAGACAAACCATTGATCTTATATATTGCTGCAACAGAGACATCCTTGGTTGCATTGCTAGCACAAGAAGACCATATAGGGAAAGAACGCACAATTTATTACATCAGCAAAACACTAACAAGTCATGAGCTCAACTACACTACCATCAAGAAGGCTTGTCTAGCGGTAGTCTTTGCTTCACATAAATTTTAGCATTACATGTTAACTCATACAATCAATCTTGTTTCAAAGATTGATCCACTCAAGTATCTATTAAGCAAAGCATCATTGATAGGAAGGTTAGCAAAATAGGTGATGATTCTGGGTGAGTTTGATATCCATTATGTTGATCGTAAGGCAATCAAAGGACAATTTATCGCTGATCAACTAGCTAAAGCACCACTACAAGCAGATCATCCCCTGCACATTGAATTTCCAGATGCTGATGTCTTTACTGTAGAATCCAAACAACCATGGTCCTTATATTTCGATGGTTCTTTCACTCAACATGGATCAGGGGCAGGCATACTCTTTGTCACCCCCCAAGGACACACCATTCCTCGATCATATAGGCTGATGTTTCCATGCACCAACAACATAGCCGAATATGAAGCATTAATCACTAGACTTAAAATAGCATT
>VDFB02146896.1:0-11937 GCA_007258455.2 Sequoia sempervirens
AGCCTAAAACATCAACACCATTAAGATAGAAATTAAACTACATACAAGTATCATGAAAATTTTCAATAATAGACTGGATAAAAGAGAAAATATAATGTCAAATTGACTAATATATTGCATACCTCTCTCAAAGGATCAAAACTTCCTATTGCTACAACTCCATGGTCCATCATGCCACCAACATCACCAGGGTTGTCTGATGTCAACATCTAAAAAATGAAACAAAAAATATGAAGCTTTTTATCACTTTCATTAGTTTATTTGTTTAATTAAAAGCATAGACAAGGAAGTGAAATATTTGAAAAAATTCCTCAAAGTAATGTAGTCTCATAGTGATGGTAAGAAAATAGAGTTCATAACAAATTTTAAAGGACATGTGACAAAAGATAGGTGTTTTGAAGCTTGTTGAAGCTTTTTGAATTTATATTTGTAGACTTCAAGTGAACTCATTATTCTTGATCACAAGAATATTCCAAATCATGCATCATCATGCATCATCAATAATAGTGGTTGCTAGCATAGTACCCAGGATGGACTATAATATTTTGCTTGTCTGAAAATATAGAATAGTGTATCCAGGTGTCCTCCTAGCTTTTAAGAGAGATGATGTCAACAATTGTGAAGATATAGATGAGTGCATAGGGTGAATATGGGCATTGGGTGAATGAGGGGGTGGATAATGGAATGAGACTAGGAGGGGAAAATGGGACAAGACCAAGAGGGGATAATGGAACATAAGATGAATTAGGATGTGCCTAAGGTTTTACTATAGGACATGAAGTTGGTTATTGAGGTGTGCAATAGTAATGGAGAAGAGAGTTGGTCAATAATGAGTGGAAGGAAATATTTCTTGTAATGGTATGTGTATAGGATAAAATTTGGATGGAGGTGGTATAGAATAGAAGGGGAGAAAGGAAATGATACCAAGAGGGATAATGGAACATATGGTGAAATAATAGAGGATACAATGGGATGGGAGTCGAAGGGCATAATGGAACATTGAATGGACTAGTAGAGATTAGTGGGATGGTCCAAGAGGGGATCGTAGAACATAGGGTAAACTATTAAATGTTAATGGTTGGGATTAGGAGGGAATAAAGGAACATAGGGTGAATTAGGGGAAGATAATGGGACAAAACCAAGAGGGGATAATGGAACATATGGTGAAATAAGAGAGGGTAATGGGATGGGAATAGCAAGTGATAATGGAACATAGGTGGACTAGTAGAGATTAATGGGATGGGCTAGGATGGGATAAAAAAATATAGTGTGAACTATTAGAGGTTAATGGGATGGGATTAGTAGGGAACAATGGAACATAGGGTGAATTAGAGGTGTCTAGGGTTTGACTATAGTAAATGAAGTGGGAACTTGAGGGTGTGTAGTAATAATGGAGAATATTTTTGGTCAATAATGAGTGGAAGGAAAAGTTTCAAGTGTAAGATTATCTATATAGGATGAAACATGGACAAAGATGGTATAACATAGAATGGATAAAGGGACAACACTAAGAGGGGATGATGGGCATAGGGTGGAATAATAAAGGGTAAAATAAGATGGGAGTAGAAGGGGATAATGAAACATAGGATGGACTAGTAGATATTAGTGAAATGGGCTAGGAGGGATCATGGAAAATAGGGTGACCTATTAAATGTTGATGGGATGGGATTAGGAAGGAATAAATAAACATAAAGTGAATTAGGAGAAGATAATGGGACACAATCAGGAGGGGATAATGGAACATATGATAGACTAGTCGAGATTAATTGGATGAGATAGGATGGGATAATAAATTTTTTAAGGTGAACTATTAGAGGTTAATGTGATGTGATTAGGAGGGAATATTAGAATATAAGGTGAATTAGGCAGTGTCTAAGGTTTGAATATAGGACATGAAGTGGAAACTTGAGGTGTGTAGTAATAATGTATAAGATATTTGGTCAATAATGAGTAGAAGGAAAGGTTTCTTGTAAGGATATGTGTATAATATGAAATATGGAGGAAGGTGGAATAATACATAAGGTGTAAAAGATTGGGATATGTGATATTTAAAGTGGTTAAAAGATTTGATGATAGGAATAGAAGAATGAGATGGAAATTGAATGGTAAATATATTTAGGATCTCACAACACCAACCAAGCATGAAACCCTCTAATAGATATGGAAAATAAGACATCATGGTAGATTACTTACAACATAATTCATTCGTGCATCACAACTCATATACTCTTCATGTTTGGTTAAATTATGTGGTGAGGAGGATGATACAAGTGATAGGTTATGGGATGGTGGAAGGTAAGAGTTAACTTGGTTGAAAGGATGAGGTAGCCTAAAAATGAGCATGAAAGAAAATATGTGAGAGAGAATTTCCAACTATGATCTACCATCATAAAAATTATCATGTGTTAATAACATTTTGTACAAGGCAAGTGGGTAGAGCTAGTGGTCATAGGGAAACTAAGGGATATAACAAAGGATTATTGGAATCATGGGCACATAGTACTAGTGAATAATAGGAAAGGTGATAACAATATCCATTTGAGAATAAAGTATGTTCTTTGACTTTGTTACCGACTAGCTATAAGTAGTAAATAATCAATTATAACCTAAACTATTAATATTTTTGTGAGGCTATAATATGAGAATTGACACCAAAGAGAATATGCATTACACATAGAAAATAAGACATAATTTCAACTCCAAGCTTTCAATTTATTAATTGCACAAATTAGTCTCATTCGTTCTCCACTTCACATTCCTCCAATGTTTGTGTTTCTCATCAATTTTTTTAAATTTTTATACGCAAAAGTACCAAAACTAGCTAACATTTTTTTACAACACCATTAATGAATAAAGGTTACCTGAGTGAACATTGTTTGAGTACGTGAATAGTGATTTGTGGAGCTCGAAGGTCCACCAATAAACTATTTTGGATCCAAAGTGTGTTATGAGACAATCATTCAAATAACATTCAACTGTTCATATGTAATAATTATTTTCTTTAATACCAGTTGCATACCAATGGACTCAAAATAAAAAATAAATAAGGGTCTACAGGAATGGTGCATGTATCATGAACACTTCAACCTTGGATTTTTATCATATTGATTCTACTAATTTAGTTTTTCTTAAATTTTAAAATAAAATTTAATAAACAAAATTAAATGAACTTGTTGAATTTTACCTAAGTATCAATGTCAAATGTTTCATTCAACAATGCATATCTCATAACCATTGCCTTTGCAGCTGATGTAGGCTATGTAGCTCCATCTCGAGCACTCTGATAATCATACATGCAAACAACACCGCAAATGCAAAAATGGTGGGGTGGAACTCTGAGCCTAGAAGTCTCATCCACATTGGGCTCTACTAGAGGCCTTGCACACTATACAATGTTTTGAGTGAGTGAGCTAATCTACTCCAGTGTGTCCACCTCAACACTATCCTTCATAATAAAAGGAATGACAACATGCTCCACCATGGGTTTGGCCAAGGGTCTTGGTGCCAATTGTGGATTATGTTGTGCACTTGGTCTATCATGAGTGGAGCCCCCACCACTACCTTGAAAATCTAAGATGTCAAAATAATTTGGCATCTTATTGAGGAAAAATTCACAATAGAGTTTCCTCAAAAAATACGGTGGTACCTCATGGTTATTGGATGGAGGTTGGTGAAAAACCATCCACCATCACTCCCAAAACTTATTTTTAATTAATTCATGATGGCACCAATGAATGGGGAACCTCTTGCATGCATGTGATAAAGGTGTGTTGGCTCTTAGGTCTATAAATAGGGTACACAAGTTGGCTTTGCTATTTTTTTGGTTTTTCAAATATGCATATGACAAACCACTAGCATAAATTGCCTTAATTCATCCATCTTATTTGACCAAAAATTGATTTTCTCACTCATTTCTCCTACATGTAATACAATTGACTTTAGCGATTCGATAATCCCTCTCCTATAAGGGTGGGTTTCAACATGCTTAGTTAATCTTCCAATCAATTGTTCAATGTCTCTTTTGTTGTTTTCAATTTGATTTAGGATATTTTCTTGGGTTCCTTGAGGATTCCTACGAATTGACGAAGGGTTTTGAGGTTGTTCTTATTCAAGAGTCTCTTCGTGAGGGGGTGATTGTGAATTGTCAATTTTTGGAGGTGGAGATTGACTCCCTAGAATTTTTATTTTTTATTTTTTAAATAAACCTATTTCAATCTACATTCTAATTCAAAATCAAAATAAAAACATTAGAAATACACACCTCTTTGACCTCTTCGACCTCTTTGATGTCTTGGCGACATCCTCATGAAGAATTTCAAGAAAAAATTAAGATCTGACACAAACCTCAGGTTCCTGTGAAATCTAACACAAATCTTCATTAACCTTAACCTTTTTTCTTTCAATCATCTTTCTCAATCTCTATTTATAGCCATGATAACTCTTTTTGAAACTAGGTTTTTGCAAGAAAATATGAGAAATACTTGCCCTAGTTGCTCTTGTATTAAATGCATTTTTTTTCTTGGCGTAAGTATTATTTTGCTCCCGCATTAAATTTTCAACAATTAAAATCTGCTCTTAAATTTATAACAAAATATCATTTTTTTTAAATTTTAAAAAAATACAGGAATAAACTTCATCAATAATTCTACATTTTATTAGTTTACATCATTTTGAAATTCAAAAAATAAGAACCACTTTTATTTGGTTGAAGTTGAGACTTTTTGTTTGTGTTGGCTAATTCCTTTATAAAAGTGTGACATAGGTTTTTCCTTTTACCCATTTAGAAATTATGTTTTGCAAGTATGTAGCCATTATTATAAGCTTTCTAAAAATTATAATTTTTTTATTTTTTTATTTTATTATTATATTTATATTTTATTTCTTTTGAATGTAGTTTTTTCACCAAACATCAAGGTATTTGTTTCATACATGTGAAAATATAGAAAATTAGAGAAAAAAATTCTAAAAATATGTGTGCATTAGGTATTAATATCCCCATTTCAGAAAATAATGATAATAACAATTTTAATACATACAAAAAGAGTTATGTGTTATGACATACACCGATGTCCAAATTATAATTACTTTGACTTCAAAAATTAATTTAAAGAAAATGCAACAAAAAATTATGAAAAATATCCATGCACTAGATATTAATGTTACAAATTTATATTTTAAAAATTATAATTTTATCCTTTCAATAAAAAAATTATGTGTTATGAAATAATCAACATTAGTAATCAAGATTTACGGATTAAGCGTGTGTGATTTTTTCCATCAGCGTTTAGGGATCATACTCCATGATCCATCATTAGGATGATTAGCGGATAGAGAGTATGATGATGGATCATGGAGTATGATCGGCGTTGATGGAAAAATCACACAATTATCGAAAATGCTGATTATGATCATGGCTTGTGGAAACAAAATGTTATGAAATAATCAACATTTTTTAAAAATGTTGTTTACTATAAAAAAGTTATTAAAAATTACACAAAGAATTCACAATTTACTTCTAATTTTTTAAAATATATATTTATAATCTACACACAAATCTTCACAAAACAGTGGTTCACAACATCTCCAAATTATTAAAAGTTTAGTTGAGCTATAGGTTTCATAAATTGAAATTTTGGTGAAAAATGTTGATTTCAAAGTCCTACTTTGGTGAAAAAGTAGGACACAGTATTGTGGGCTAACCCTACTTGATCTAATGACCTAAAAACATTAAAAATAAAGGGGAAAAGACTTTTAAAGACCATTTGAAAATATTATCGAAGGAAAATCCAAGTTTTTCCAGCTAGGATCCCCTCATCCCAAATTCTAACTCCCAAATACCTTAGGAAAATAAAATATAAATTGTACAATGCAAAAGAAATCACATTACAACATTAATTACAATTAAAGGCCTTAGTCTCCTTCATGGAATAAGGTCAAGACATTTCTAGGGATAACATAATTAGAGTTTTCTTAGGGGCCTTCTAGTTTTTATTGGCTATAAAAAATAATTACATGCTTAATAAAAGCCATACATATGTCCAATATAATAGCTAAAACAACTTGAATTCAAAATACATACATAATCATAGACTATACAAAACCATGACTTACAAGGCGATCTTAATCAATTTTACATTGTATTGTATATCAATTCAATTCTAATTTTACAACATAGGATAATATCTAACATACTATGCATAGATAATCCTTATTAACTACAACTCAAATTAGGTTAAGGCAAACAATTCAAATCCTACTTGAATCTATTTTTCAACTTCAAAAAAGTTAATTAGAATGGGAAAATGTAAAAAATATTCATCACATAAAATCAAAATATACTTTTAACTATCAATAAATTAGAACATTTCAAAAATCATATGGAATTGAAGCTATTCTACACATCAAATAAATGTCTTTTATAGTCAATCACCAAGTTCATAAGTCCAAAACCTAATAATGTGAAATCAATCATGGAATATCAAAACAATAAGAGGTCCATTGGCATAGCTGAATAGGCCAATATAGATTGGGCCTCGAAAAAGGCTTAAAAAAAGGTTCAACTAGTTGGTACTATATAGACCCTTCAATAATAAAGGTGTTTCAAAAGTCACACATAAGGCTAGGCCTCATAGTGTTAACATGCACTATAAGAGATCAACCCAAGAAATGAGTAAAATCATCATTCCAAAATATGCCATCTTTATCCCAATCCCAAGGTGAAAATATATCCATATTCAATATGTGAGTGTGAATTTTGGAAGGTCTTGGATCTTCGTTGATAACTTGGAGGGTTATAATAGGCCATCCCTTAAGTGTGGATTCTTAAAAAATAGCTAGTTTTGCTTCTTCTGTCCAATCATTACTAAATCAAATTTAAGCATCACACAATATAAATATGTATTGATTTTATCTATAAAAAATAATATAGGATTTGTGGAATGAAAAAGTACACAAAGAAATTGAAAATAGAATGTGTGCACTTAGTATGTGATTAGTTTGATTGCATAAATGAGATGAGGAGAAAACACTGCTAGCATTAGATGAGCTTTTGTTGGTTGGCATTGGATTTCCATTGATGTGAACCCGAGGTATACAATGTTTGTATGTAGCTACAGGAAAAATTGCTACAGAAACATCACAGTTTGCATTTATAGTAGTGTGCAGTTTAGGTGACAAGAAGATGACTGCCTAGCAACAAGAGCTTCACAGTGACCGACTTTAATAGAGTCAACTCGACCTTAACAACTAGTTACTATTTTAATATGCAAAAAAAAGGAAACCTTTTCCACTTGGACCAATGAGTGAAAAATGGCATGGCTAAAGGAGATCGGAAGAACGACAACTTAGTGATATTTGGAGTTGTGGCTAATTAAATATTTTTGTTTATCCTACTAGGGTTTGTGGATGCATAAAGTTTTGTTGTGTGCAACTACAGAAGATTGGATTTACTTCTCTCAGTGTTAAGATGTTTTGACAGCTATAGGATAACGTGGTGTTGGTTGAACCCTAAAGTTTAAATATTTTATTTTTCATTTTCTACAACACAAGGTATGGTGGTTGTTTTTTGATCGATGCTTATCAGATTTTTACCTATTTTTGAGCTGCCTTGAGCTGGGTCAAATAAAATCAGATTTTATTCCTTACTTAACAACAAAGCTTCTGTAGCATCAATTTAATGAAAAGTTTTCTTTTTCAATCCTTTTGTATGGATTTCATACCTCTTGTAGTCGCTCTAGATAAGGTTTTCCATTTATTACAGAATTGATATCAAATTTATCTGGGAAAAGAAAACCTTTGATGCATACTAGATTTTATTCATTCTTTGCTTAGCAATAAAGTTTCCTTTTGTAGCAAAGCTGTATATTTAAATCTTTTTGGTTTCTGGGGATTCCCTAGATAAAATTATTTATTGCAGATTAGACATTACAATTAGATTTGCAAGCAGTCAATTTTTTTGGGCAAAACAAACATTTGATGCAAAAGGGATTTGATTTTGTTTTGATTAAAAAATAAAAGAAGCATTTAAATTTATGGAAACCAGTCTAAAAAGAAGAAGTTGCATTAAATCCTTCAATTGAACAAGAAGAGCATTAAATACTTGTAGATGGAATAACAAAAGGAGAATAGGATTTAAGTTTTTCAATGTTCTGCAGACTGCTACAAGAATATATCAGAAATCCACAGATAGATTGCTACAGAAAAGTTAGAGAGTTATTGATAGAAAATTGCATATTTATTTAATTAAAGATTAGGGCTACAAATTTTTTTCTTTGAACTTTAGGAGTGATTTATAACAAAGCTTGTTATTCATTTGCTAGTCTACCTGAGTGTGTGTGGAAAAGAGAGTGTGGGTTCAAGTGGAGAAGAAGATTAGATGACTGTGTAAAAATAGAGTATGCATTTTTTTTGAGTTTAGAATGTTTTCATTTGCTACAGAAGTGTGAAAAGGCATACGTTAGTTTTGTAGACTTTTTATGTGGATGTAGAAGAGATCGCAAAGGTTTGTGTGAAGCTGAAAATAGAAAAGAAAGAAGGAATTCAAGATTACTTGCAGAGATATATAATTGTTGAAGACTAGAAGTTGTTTGAAGGCAACAAAATATTTAATCTTCATATGTGCAAAAGTCTATATGAGTTACAAAATCTCATTTGGAACATGATACTGAAATTGTAATTAGACATTTCTTATTTTTTAATCATCTGAGTGGGAGCTCAGATTAGGGGTAGAATCTCTTTTGAGTTGGTGCTCATTATAAATTCAGAATTGGTGTTCCTTTGGGTTGGTGCCCATACATTGTAACTGAAGAATTTTTCATTGTGAGGCTGGATTAAAGCAGTACCCTCCAACAGCTATTCTCACTGAGGTTTTTTCCCATCTTGGGTTTTTCCTCGTACATCTTGTGTTGTGGGATGCATTTTGTGTGTGTGGCTTAGTTACCTTCCTTTTCTTTTGGTTTATGCTTTTAAAGTTCATTATCATATTGCTTAGAAAGTTAAAATTTGTAGTCCATTGATTCACCCCCCCCTCTTAGTGGTCTTTGTGTTCCTTCAAACACATGTCTAGTAAAATTTTGGACATTGTCAGATATTTTTTATAAAGTGTATGTTCCTAATTTTAGTTGGGAAATATACCCCCTCCTCAAAAAAGGTGTCTTTGTCTCCAACAAATCCATAATTTTATAATTTGTTTTCCTCCAATTCTTATTCTTTTTCTTGTATGTAGAATACTGACATTGACTCTTGACAATGAGATAATTTGAGATGAATTTGATGACAAGGGTGAAAAAGTGTTTTATGAAAGATTATTTGTGTGTGTGTTCCTTATTAGGAGTATTCTATCCTCCAAAATGCACTATTAGATAGATTCAAAGTGTGAAAAAATGATGGTCACTATATCAAACCATAGAGAGAAAACTAGAAAAAGTGGTGTATGAGGATGTGATGGATACTACGGGATATATAAAATGGGCATAAGAGGATTTTCAAGAGAGGGAAAAGAGTCCAGGTTTATCTTTGAGGGAAATAGAGTGAGTTTGTAGATTAAGGGTTTAGATATGAATAGAGAAGTGGGTTCTTAATGGATCTCTAGTGATGGAATAGAATAAAAATGTGTTAAATAGCCAAGGGGAATAAAAACCACAAAATATCCATGGCTTGGTAGCTCCAAGGGGTATCCACAACTTTAGATCTTTGACATTCACCTTGTTTCCCTATTTCTCTTATGATGATCCTATAATTTAACTTGTGTTGGAGGATGAATGATGATAACAAGTTTTCTATTTTGTATCTCATGAATGGTTGGAGGGAAAAATACACTTGAAAACTATCCTATACCTTCCTAGTTTTTGTCTGGTCTAATTCAACCATTGTGGGTAATTGGACTAGGCCAAGAACCAAGTTTTTGGTCTTTTAAACTCTTTTAAACCCATATTTGTTTCTATTTTTTGGGTTGATCTTTGGGTCAATATTTTGTGAAATGTGAGAAGTTACCACATTTTATTAAAAATAATTTCTTCTCTTCAACCTCAATTGATTACACCCATTCTCCATTAAGAAAACATATGGTTAATGTCTTTCAAAAGTTTTTATATTGTAACCACATATAATCAAGAATATAGTTTTTAATTCTCACCAACCATTCCTCATTAAGTACCACAAGTTCCCAAGTTATTGCCAATAATGTAAAGTGCATCCATTAACCAAAGTTCCTAGGAAGGTTATACAAGCAAATCCAAATCAAAGAATTTTCCACTTTGTATTTTAGAGAATTAAATTTTATAGACTAATTTTGAATAAATAAATGTAGGTTTGTGCCAACAAAGCAATCAATTAATGCATGATCATAAAGTAAGGAATTTGCATCAATAACCACCAGGATATCAAGTATAATTTTGACAGATGCTAAATTATCCTCATCAATCTTTTGAGTAGTAGATAAAGTCCTATTTGGTGTGCATGAAGGTGCATGGTAAAATCATTAGAAGAGAACCACTATAGTAAATATAATAATATATACTATTTATAATCTTGTAAAAAATATATAATTTATTATATTTATGAATTCAAAAATATCATATTCTATAGTATATATGTAATTTTATGATGTCAATTATAGAAGTAGATTAATAATCTTAATGGAGCTCCTCATAAATAGTTCAAGGAGGCTACTTAAGAGTTTTTGATTTGGGGAAAAAATGTTTTGATAGGACCCTGAAACCCATTACAAATAGGTTTTGAAGGGACCTGAAACCCTATCTAGGCAACACAAGTTGCTAAAAAGATAATTCATAGAGATATCTATTTGAGGTAATGGTGGCTTATTGATTTAATAAGGTTTCTTTAATTTAAACTATTGGTGCTCCTCTAAATCACAAGTTGGCTATTTTTGTTTTTATGTATACCATCATGACAATTTAGAACAACTCTTAGCTTAATTAGATTAGAAAAATATAAATTATTGTAAACTATGAATTATAAATTATGATAAATTATAGATTTATGAATTGAATTATAAAATTAAATTTTAAATGATTATAAATTATAAAATTATATATCAAATTACATAAATTAAAGCATTCAAAGTATATTTTAAATAATAAAATAAATTTATATTAACTTATAACTATTAAGTTTTATTATATATTTAACAAATTAAATTTAGATGAGTCATCCCCATACACCTCAATTGCCTTGCTTACCTCACTGTGCATCCCCCAAAAAAGTTAAACTGTAATGCACCTTAAATCCTTATCCCTTCTTTGAAATTTGAAATTATAAAAAATGAGAAAGCAACACGATTTTTTTTATATTTAGGAAGTCATAGCTGTTGGCATATGGCTTCTAGTCGTGATTGATGGCAACCTAAGTCATTATTACGGTCTAGGATCAAGATTTGTTCATACCAATAGGTAGAGTAAAGAACAGAGTATTACTAGAAGAGAAATGAAGAATAGGGTATCCAGTTAGTATGTTGATCTGTATGCTTCACCAGGATTATCATTTTGAGTTGTGGATCTCGGGGAAGGTTGTTAAGTATCTATATTATCTTATTGCTAAGTTTTGTGATGTCACACTAATCAGTGTATGAGTTAGGAGATTCAATGGGATGACTTTCTGGTTATTTGTTCATAAAGGCCGACTTGATGTATTTGGCATGTCGCTGATGTATAAGGAGTAATTGTTTAATTAATTCAATGTTTGAGCATTTTTTTGGGTCCCAACATAACATTAGCCGACTGTGATGGGTGCGCATTAAATATAATTTATGATTTAAGTGGAGCCATTGGAGTACATCTCATATTTTCTTTGAAGTGACTTAAAGCAATTAAATCTTATTGGCGGATATATATATATGAGATCCATTGATTCATTTTATAGAGTGTGGAGTAGGTGGTGTTCTGATATGTGTTAATGTAGTGCAATATTATAAAGAGTAAT
>VDFB02146897.1:0-21323 GCA_007258455.2 Sequoia sempervirens
TCTACCCGGTGCGCCATTTTCTTCCCATGACCTCCAGTCTTCCCTTCAAAACAAGGGACGCCATGCCTTCTTAACGGAACGAACATCCTCCTTTTGATCCGCGCCCCCTTGGCCCTTCCTGCATACCGCGCCCTTCTCGTTTTAAATGGGGTTTGCCGCCTCACCTGTTTTTTTTTTCAATTTGTCACCACCTCACCTGGTTTTAAAATTTGTTTCCGCCTCCACTATTTTTTTTTTCAATTTGTGCCCGCTCACCCTTTTTTTTTTCTCAATTTGTCCTGCCTCACCTGTTTTTTTTTTTCAATTTGTTTTTTACCACAGTCAACCACCATGGAAATTGGCTGATGTGGGAGATGTGTTTCAAGACAACGACCCACCTTTCGTCCCAAATTCTCCTTTGTCTCTCCTACATTCTTGACAAGATGGAAAATATATTCGAATAAAAATAATAGCAATAATGTCCTAATGATCGCATATTGATATCTTTACATTTGCATAAATCAAATACATATTGTAAGTAGGTTTGGGAACTGATATAATGCCAATTCATTCACTGGCCAACATTAGTCTTATATTATTCTTTTCATAGATTCTTTACATCAAACCAATCCAACTAGCATATCTTGTTTAAAGGAGTTGGTTTCTATTGTTCATATAATATTCAGTAATGATATTTGATAAATTTTGTAGAGCTATTCATTCTTCTCAATAATGCAACTTGTCCAACCCATTAGATCAACATCATCTATTTGTAATTAATGTTTTCCCTGATGAAATAATTTAAACATATCCATCCTAGCCTTTGATACAATATATATACATATAATGCTAATGCTTGCCATGTAGTTCAAATGGTAATGAAACCATATATAAGACATGAAAAAATATCCCATATAAAAATAAACTACAATGACATTAATTACATAGTAATACCATATACCCATCATCTTTACCTAATAAATATCAGATAAAATTTATAATAATGCTCTCAGGAATTGTCTCTACCAACACCCTATTCAAGTGAAATCACCATCCCATGCATGTTACCATGAGGTATAACTTCACCCAAGAAAAAAATGTATACAACTTATTAAAAGTTTCGCAATAGATAGAGCCCTCTCAATAGCTTGTAAGGGTTATCGTACTCTTAGCTTTGGAAGCTTGGGCTGCCAAATGCACACCTCTGTGGGACAAAGCAGGACCATTCCTTAAGATTTTAGCTGTCTACTTAAGTTGGGAAGCTGTTGACAACTAAATGCAACCTTCAAAACTGGAAAAGGATAGTGTTTTACAAATGATAAAATCATACACACTCCCTATCGTATACAATTTTCCCTTTAAAATTAAAAGTTTACAACTGTTCATTTTCCCTTTTGTTCTTGCAAAATGATCTGTGCAGCCTCCTTAACAACCCTACTACTTATCCAGGGCATTTCGTAGTGAGAAAACTCTGGAAGGCTGGAAATGCCATATACAATTTCCATCCATCAAACCTGGTAACAATAAAGTATTACGCATAATCCCCTCAATAGAGACACATGAATATACGTACACAGAGGTGCTAAATGCACATATCAATAAGATTAGCAGGAATATTCGTCAAGGCGGGTTGGCTTTTTTTATGCAAGTTTCAAAAAATATTTCAATAGGCACAAAAAGAGGGAGCTCCCAATAGATGGGAGGATCAGATGTGCTTCCCAGCAATGCAGAGTCTGACACTAAAGCTGTCTAGCTCATTCAATAAGGTTGTTTTTTTTCTAAGTGGTCTATCCAGCCTTTTGGATAACTCAGCCTTCACTCAAAAGTTCTTTTCATCACAATGAATTACAGTCCAGATGTATCACGAGCTTGGTATTATTAAAGATAGACCTCGAGTAAAACTTGCTTATGAATTTGTGAATTGTAATTAATCTGACATTTCGGACCACAACATTGTGGATCATCATCATACTGAATGATTAAACTTACAAATAAGGAGTCCCTATATAGATAACCCAGTTTAAACAAGATGTAAAAAGCAAAGTCAATCTTAAATTCTTAATAATTATTTACTAATACTCAGAGGGAATATTAAATGAATGTCAATAGAGCATCAACTATTAATAATGTCAATTGACAAATAATATTTAATAAATGATAGGCTGTGATAAGTCACTTAGTTCCAACTCTTGAATGTGTTGAGTTACAGTTTATATGAAACATTGAGGACTTGAACCTAGTACTTTCATTTGCTGCTGGAGTGCTCTACCGAGTTACTAGCCCTTTTTGGCCAGCCAATCGTTGGTTCGAGTGTGGCTTATTTCCAACACCCTCCGTTAAGCCACAGTACAAGTGCTTGGGGCTCCTAGCCTAACTCCAGTACCACATGTTGAACTACAATTCATATGGACCAGCTAGGACTCAAACTAAAAACCTTACATTTGCTGCTAGAGTGCTCTACCAACTGAGCTACTGACCTTTCTTTGACCAGCCCTTTGTCAATCCAGACATGACTCATTTCCAACACAAATTTATTGATATTTACCAATCTCCATCACCTCTCTCAGCTTTCTCTCCAAGCAATGTTCATCTCACCAGAATTCTTGCTTTTGCCAAGAATATATCATGAGATGTAACCTGCAACTGCTTGAGTAGGACAGAATTCCTACAGCAACATGATAGATATCTGAACCTCCTTAGGCTAATGTATCTGAAGCTATGTTACCAGAAACACAACAGCAGGTTTCCGTTTCGCGTTCTGACAGGCGAAATGCCATTTCCATTTCAGACGGCCATTTCTAAGTCAACTGTGTCATTTCTAAGTCTGCTGTGCCGTTTCTAAGTCTGTCATGCAGTTGGTAGGAAATTCCTTTCCACAATAAATATTGTCTGCTGATCCCTAAAATATAGAACCTAGTTGAATCCACCTATTACAGAGCTCTTCTGTTGTGTCTTGTGCAAAGCCACAAATATCAGCACCAACTATGGGGACTCCAAACAATCCAAAACTTAGCATCGTAGGTATGGAGTACCAGAGGTCTTCCCATGTTGCAGCATTGTCGCCTGTCCAATGTACAGCGACTCAATATGAATGGCCTCTTATTTAATACTGATTTCAGAGCCTTGTTGGTTACAATGACCTCTGTGAGCCCATAAAGATTATGTGCATTGTATTCCCATATATCATTATAGTGAACTGCACTAGACGGCCACCTCCCGACCATCCCCATGAAATAAAATTTATAATAAATTTATCTTTATATATAAAATTTGTTTCTTATATGCAACCTCTAATTATTCCGTTTCCTATCACGTTGCCGTTGCAGTTTTTGTTTCTCATTTCTGGTAAACATAGATCTGAACTTGGAAGTCAAATTCTGGCCTGCATCCCTATTAAATCTCCTTTTAGTGTTCTTCCTATTCAATTTAGCAACCCAGCATACACAAGCCTCTAATACTCCAACCTCAATCAAATGTAATTACTGACATCCAAATCTTAAGCAAATAATTATAAATAAGAATCACAGTCAGGGGCCTCGAGCACTAGCAAGAGAGAGTATGTTTGAGCTTCACAATGAATCATTTGAGGTACTCATAAAAAACTTGTCCATCCGGCAAGTTTGACGAAGGTGCATGCAAAGTTGTATGGCAGTATTGGGCAAAATCTTAGTGTTTCACAACAATATCAGATTTTTTTTATCAATGTGGATTGAAGGTGAACTTTAAGAACATATCTTTCATAGTAGCATCATCTTTCAAAGCAAGGTTTGGAAGTTGCAACCTCTTGAGGTCAAGAGATAGCACTCCTAGCATGTCTCTTGCCCCAAATATAGGATGGGGTCAAGTGGCAAAGCCCCTGCCACCAAGCTTGTATTAGGGCTTTCAAAGCCTTGGAGACCTTCATGGTACATTTCATTTTTCATAATTCTATCACTTTTAAGTTTTAACCTATCTTCAAACCATTCAAAAAGTGCAAGCATCAAGGACAAAACGCAGTAATTAGGTCCTAAATGAATAAAAATGGAACAATATTTTTCAAAAATAAGTGCGCTTGACTGTGTCCTAATCAATCCAATGTTTGGTTTCTTCAGAAAAATCTAAATCTGATTTGAAATTTTTTAAATCTGCAATGTAAAAATGATATTTTGACTGAAATTTTGAAAAATAAGTATTTTATAGGCAAATTTTAAACACCACTTTAATCCCAAATAAATTACAGTTTTTTCTTAAAACATCACAAATAAATCATGATTTCTAGAAAAATCACAGTTTATTCATGATTAAACCAGTATTGAGAAAATTTCTTATGATCAAAGAAGATAACCAGCAATCCAATCTAAAATGGATCACCAACATTGCAAACCCTTGTAACAATCATCTTACCACTTAGAAAAGCAATGTAGATTGCATTTTCAAGATGTATATCCTTTGCATGCTTTTCTGCTTTTGCATTTGCATGGATTGGCCATTTTAAGAACCTCACAATAAAATAATAGAAGTGCTGTAATAAATTCAGAAACAGAATGCACACTTGAGGCAGAGCAACACAATACAGTGTTACTGTAAGTAAGCATTGTAAACTATCTCAATATGACATCCAAATATAATTAATATTTTTCACATGTCTCATATAAATCTCTTGTCTACATTGTATAATACTCAACTACCTACCACTACCAATTATCCCACACATGGGAAAATACTTCTGTTCTAATTAACTAGAGGGATGGATACAAAGTATATGCACTCTATTCCTTTACTCAATACTACTTAATACACCATAATACCATATCCCTAAATACATTACAAAACGATGTATTTTGGCAATCCATAATGAGATTAAACTTAGAACATGTAAAGTATTTACACATAATGGATAATGAGATTAAACTTAAAACATGTGAACTAAAGTATCCACATATAATGGGTAATGAGTTCAAACTTAAAACAGGTCATACTTAACGAAGAAAAGCAAGTTTACCTATCGGTAGTAACTAGTAAAGAATAACACCATCAGGATCACAATAACAAGCCATTCCCAACTAGGGCGTTCTATGTACCAAATTCACTGAATTTTTGTAAACTCAAAGAAGTGATTGAAAATGGAAGTGTATTTAGATGTCCAATCAGATTTTACAGTCTTTGTTGTCAAAAATGTGAAGAGGTGGTTTATCATCCACTACCTTAAAATACATGTCATGAGGCCCATAAAGCATTAACAAGCTTCGAGAGTTGCCATTATTCTCTACACTAAACAATTTCATTTGCAACAAATTTCATTGCAACTGAGAAAAAGAGTTCACAGATGATACATCCTTATGTAACCAACCCAGCTGGGCTTTCCAATATCTCTGAGATAAGGATGATATCACATTCTAAAGACCTTTATGGTTTCAGCAGCCACACCTATTAGAAATATATTAGAAACGCAAATGTGTGTCATGAAAGTAAGAAGCATCATAAAGACCTCTAGTTCAAAACTCATACAATCTTATCCAAAGTAGACGGACTGAGAATAAGCAATAAGCTTAGTTCAGTTATATGAAACTTTACAGTCCAAGTACCAAAAGAACAATGTACTGACAGTGTGTGTTGATATAAGAATTAACAAGAGCCAAATTATACTTGCAATCTATTTTCTAAACTCACAGTTGCAAAGTGTTTTTGAAGGAAACAAATATGGGATAATCATTATCTTTGTAAGCTATCCATTATAAATTATAATTTTAAAACTCATTCAATGCTTTGAGTTTGAATCTGATAGTTTCTCTCTGTATCTATTGCAAATGGAATACATTTTAAATTGAATAATCAAAAAGTCTTTATGCAAACCCTAGAGCAATAGAATATTGCAATTCAATTTTTAATTTGATAAAATTCAAGAAATATATACTGAATGTGGGCCTATATTACATATACAATCAGCAAGGAAAAAGAAATTTTAAATGAGACATAAATTCAATCAATGCCATGGAAATGCTACTCAATTGTTTTAAAACTTTTGTTGTTGCTAGCACCCAATTAACAGATAACTTGGTGGGGCATACAACTGTGAATCAACTTTTACAAAGTTTTAATATTATTTTGGGAATGTTAACTGATGCAGCATATGCATCTTAGTTCCAAGTAAACCACCGTATTAATAATGCTTCCTAAAATCAGTAATATCAATGACACTAAGTCCCAAAATTCCTTAAAGATTTTGCATGGTTAATATGCATTTCGAAGTTTGTTTTACAAAATTTTAGTTGGAAAGTCTTCCATTGGTGACGTATTTCATTAATCAGCCCTTCAACAATCTAACTAGAAACAAAATACCAAAAATTTAATGTTACAGCCCCAATTCTTAGTTACTGTTAGAACTATCTGGTAATTTCTACTACGCTCCATCCCCTTCAACTGTTTGCATTAAATTCTCCATCTTCACCAGCGTCCGCAATAAGTTCTTCATCTAGAAATGTCGATAGTCAAAGTCTAGGTTGTTCTTCCACCGTCTGCATTAAAACCTCTTCAT
Organism: Sequoia sempervirens; assembly: GCA_007258455.2. NCBI lineage: Eukaryota > Viridiplantae > Streptophyta > Pinopsida > Cupressales > Cupressaceae > Sequoia > Sequoia sempervirens. The sequence goes on from VDFB02146897.1 coordinate 6,494, forward strand.
CTAGAAATTTCAGTGATAACGCGAGTAAGGGAAATTCAAGAGTCTTCTGTATTTTTCTGAAACCTCTATAAAAGGAGGTAGATGTAACCATTTCCTGCAAGCAATAAAAATCAAGTTTATTGTGCGTAGCACATTCTCTTCTATGTTTTGTTTTGCCTCTGCCCACATCATAGTGGTATCAGAGCAGGTCGTTGGGAGAGCCAGGAATATTGTGGAGTGCAAAGATTGTTGTGCAGAAGTCAAAAGAAGAGGATTGCTGTCTGAAGCTGAATACTGAAGATTTATAAAGGCTGAGCCTTAAGAGGAGTTAAGCCAATCACTGTCTATAGCAGAGAAAGGGAGATTGTTGTTTTATGAAGAAACTACAAAATCGTTGTAAAAGGTGAACAGAGGTAATGATATGAGCATTAGCTTAAGAATTTATGAAGGTTTTTTGTTCGCATTATTACAAAAAGGATTGTGATAGAAAATCTGTGTTACTATAGTTGGGGTTTGAAGTATTTTTTTGAAAAAGATTGTATTTTGTTAAAAAAAAATGGCATTAGGCATGTATCAACAACCTATGATTCCAATATTTTCTGGCAAGAATTATGATAATTGGGCTTTTAGAATGAAATTAACATTTGATTCATATGAGTTATCAGACATAGTTTTAAATGGTTATACTGAACCACAAGATGAATCTACTTTAAGTGCTGATGAAAAGAAAAAGCTTGATGAAAATAGGCAAAAGAATAGAAGGGCTTTGCAGATAATTGGACAAGCATTGGAGGATTCAGTTGTTGGAAGGATTAAGCGAGCCAATTCAGCCAAGCAAGCATGGGACATCTTAGAGACAACATATCAAGGTACATGTAAGGTAAAAGTTGCTAAACTACAAGCACTTAGAAGAGAATTTGAAAACTTGCAAATGAAAGAATCTGAGTCAATAGATCAATTTACATATCGTGTTACAGATTTGGTTAATCAAATAAGGCAAAATGGTGATGAGCTAATAGATCAAAAGGTTGTAGAAAAGGTTTTAAGAAGTTTTCCTAGAAAAATTGATGCAATTGTTGTGGTAATTAAGGAATCTAAGGATTTGACTACATATTCTATGGATGAGTTGGTTGGTTCTTTGAAAAATTATGAAGACAGGTTGAACAGAAATGACAATACCTCATTGGAGAATGCATTCAAAACACAAATGACATTTGGCAGAGGCAGAGGAAGAGGAAATCCTGGATTCAGAGGAAGAGGAAGAGGAAGATATAATTACCAAAGAGAAGAAAGGAGGAGTCCAGATCCAGGAGGAAGGAGAAATCAAAGTTTCAACTCAAGAGGATGCAATAACTATTAGGCACCACAAATGTATGATAAGTCTAATGTTCAATGTTATTATTGCAAGAAGTATGGTCACTTGGCAAATGAATGTCGAAAGAAACAAGCAGATATGGGAAAACAAAATGCAAATTTCTCTGAGAGTAGTTCTGAGACATTGTTTATTACTTGTAATGTAGCTCAAGAAAGTACGAGTAACATTTGGTTTCTTGATAGTGGTTGTAGTAATCATATGACTGGAAATAAAGAGTTGTTTGAGAATTTGGATACTTCAGTTAAATCAGAAATTAAATTGGGTAATGATAACATAGTGGAAGTCATGGGAAAAGGTGCAATTAATGTAATAACAAAACTTGGTAAGAAAACTATTCCTGATGTTTATTTTGTACCCAATTTGAAGCATAATCTCATAAGTGTGGGACAACTCACTCAAAAGGGTTATAGAGTTGCTTTTGAAAACAATGTGTGCACTATATTTGATATTTCTCCTAGTAACATGGTGATTGCCAAGATTGAAATGACAAACAACAGAATGTTCCCACTTCGCATGAAAAGTGAAATGATGGAGGAGATTGGAGCAAGTTTCAAGGCATCAAGTCAAGATCAAGCATGGAAATGGCATTTAAGGTATGGCCATCTAAACTTCAAAGGATTATGTTTGTTGCAAAGGAAGAATATGGTAAGAGGTTTACCCTCCATTGAAGCACCATTGAGTACATGTGAAAGTTGTGTTTTGGCTAAGCAACATAGAAAGAGTTTTCCAAAAGAAATGTCATATAGAGCTTGGGCACCTTTAGAAATTGTGCATACAGATTTATGTGGTCCAATGCAAACCCCATCGTTAGGGGGGAGCATTTATTTTCTAACATTCATTGATGACTTTAGTAGAAAAACATGGGTTTATTTTCTTAAATACAAATCTGAAACATTTGGCAAGTTCAAGGAATTCAAGGCATTGGTTGAGAAATAGAGTGGCCTATCCATCAAGGTATTGAGATCAGATAGAGGAGGAGAATACAAGTCAAATGAGTTTTTGGATTATTGCAGGTATCATGGAATAAAGAAGCAATTCACTACAAGTTACACACCTCAGCAGAATGGTGTTGCAGAAAGGAAGAATCGAACAATAATGGAGATGGCAAGGAGCATGTTGAAAGGTAAGAATCTACCTAATGAGTATTGGGCTGAGGCAGTTGCTTTTGCAGTTTATATCTTGAATAGGAGTCCAACAAAGATTGTGAGGGACATGATTCCACAACAAGCATGGAGTGGTAAGCATCATAGTGTTTCTCATTTTAGAGTATTTGGTTGTATTGCATATGCACATGTGCCTAAAGAAACAAGGAGTAAATTGGATGATAAAAGTGAAAATTTCATTTTTATTGGTTATGATGAGCAATCTAAGGCATATAAGTTGTTTAATCCTATAACTAAGAAAGTCATTGTAAGTAGAGATGTTGTATTCAAAGAAGAAGAATCTTGGGATGGCAATATAGACAAGACAATTGTAGGTACAAGAACAATACCATATGGAGAACAAGAAGAAAAAGGTCAACAAGAACAAGGAGGAACACCATCAAGAAGCCAACAAGGAGAAAACTCACAAAGGCAAGATGAGCAAGGAGAATCATCAAGTCCACAAGTAAGTAATGACTCAAATCCTACACCTATAAGACCAAGGCTTAAAAGCAAGAAAACTAGAAGTTTGCAAGAAATTTATGATCAAGGAGATAAGATAGATTTGTAATCAAATTTTGCTTTGTTTGCTCAAGATCCTATATATTTTGAAGATGCAATTAAGGAAGAACATTGGATTAATGCAATGAATGATGAAATGGAATCTATTGAGAAAAATGATACATGGGATCTAGTTGATTTACCTAAGGATAAAGAATGCATAGGAGTGAAATGGGTTTATAAAACTAAGTATAAGGAAAATGGAGAAATTGACAAATATAAGGCAAGATTAGTAGCCAAAGGATTTGCACAAGAACATGGAGTTGATTATAATGAAACATTTGCACCCATAGCAAGACTTGATACTATTAGAATGGTACTAGCTATTGCAGCCCAAAACAATTGGAAGGTTTATCAAATGGATGTCAAATCAGCTTTCTTGAATGGATATTTAGAAGAAGAGGTTTATGTGCATCAACCACCAGGATATGAAACAAAAGGTTATGAAAACAAAGTTTACAGGTTGAAGAAGGCACTTTATGGATTAAAGCAAGCACCAAGAGCCTGGTATAGTAGGATAGATTCATACATGATAAAGAATGAATTTAGCAGAAGCACTAGTGAACCTACACTATACACCAAAGTCAATGAACATGGTCAGATTTTGATTGTTTGCTCATATGTTGATGATTTGATCTTTACGGGTAATCTTTCTATTGACATGTTTAAATCAGCAATGAAAAAGGAATTTGAGATGACAGATTTGGGTTTAATGAAATATTTTCTTGGCATTGAAGTCACTCAGAATGATAAGGGCATTTTCATTTGTCAAAGTAAATATGAAAAAGATGTTTTGAGGAGGTTTAGATTGATAAATTGCAGTCCAGTTTCCACTCCTGTGGCAATAGGAACAAAACTAAGTAGAGAAGATAATGAAATGGATTATAATTCAACTATATTTAGAAAATTGGTTGGTAGTTTGATGTATCTCACAACAACTAGGCCAGATATAATGTATGGAGTTAGTTTGATTTCTAGATTCATAGATGCACCAAAAATTTCACATTGGCAAGCAGGAAAAAGGTTATTAAGGTACATTGCAGGAACTATGAATCATGGTATATTGTATTCTACTTCAGATAATTTTTAGTTGGTTGGATACACAGATAGTGATTTTGCAGGCAGTATTGATGATAGAAAGAGTACATCTAGATATGCATTTCACCTTGGAATAGGAGTTGTGGCATGGGCGTCAAAGAAACAACCAATAGTGACAATCTCATCAGCAGAAGCAGAGTATGTAGCAGGTACATCAGCAGCATGTCAAGTAGTTTGGATGCGAAGAATCTTGAAGGATCTAATGCATGAGCAAGAGGAGCCTACTACAATCTATTGTGACAACAAGTCCACCATTGCACTATCAAAGAATCATGTTTTTCACAAGAGGACAAAACACATTGACACTAGATATCACTTCATTCGAGAATTGGTCAACAATGGAGAACTCAACCTACAACATTGCAGATCAAAGGAGCAACTTGCAGACATATTCACAAAGGCGTTAGCACAAGAACAATTTGAATATTTGAGAGAAATATTGGGCATTGTAAATATTGATGTAATTAGTTGTTGATAGTAGAAATTAGGGGGGAGTGTTAGAACTATCTAGTAATTTCTACCGCCTCCATCCCCTTCAACTGTTTGCATTAAATACTCCATCTTCACATAGTCAGACTCTAGGTTGTTCTTCCACCGTCTGCATTAAAAACTCTTCATCTAGAAATTTCGGTGATAACATGAGTAAGGGAAATTCTAGAGTCTTCTGTATATTTTTGAAACCTCTATAAAAGGAGGTAGATGTAACCGTTTCCTGCAAACAATAAAAATCAAGAGTTTGTTGTCTTGAAGTAGCACATTCTCTTCTCTGTTTGTTTTTCCCTCTGCCCACATCAGTTACCCATCACCCAGTCCCAAGACTGCTGTTATTACACTTGTTACTGCTAAGAGTATTTCATCCATTCACCATTGAAACTTTGTAGCCGGGTTGAGAATCTCCGAGAGTTTGTCCAAAACATAAATAATGCTTTCCTGGTCATCCCGAGTGTCAGAGATTATCATGGGATCAGTACTTTCGTGAAGTAAAATTTCAGGTAGTTGTGAATCTTTGACAAACATTTTCAATGTGGTTTCATATATTCGAATATTGCAAAGCTTAGCAACTTTTAATAGCCACAATAGATTCTCACAAGCGGAATCCATTGTTTCAGTACGGTTTCCACGATTCTTAATACACTCAATTTTGAGACTAAACTCATTTATAATTGTTTCTCTACATACCTCTTGCACAGCGGGGAATGCATTGCCTTGGAAAATTCCACTTAGGTGTTGCTTGATTGTAAGCCGCATATTCTCCAGAGGTATCATATGGGGCTGCCTTTTCCATATAGTAGAAAACATTTCTAGCAATTTCTTTTTTAAGAGCTCTAACTCTCCACTAAACGAGGAGTTGGAAATTCCCAGCCTGGCAGATAAATCGGCAGAAACACTTATTTGAGGAGATGAAGGAGATGATAGCAGAGACTTGATTTTGAGTGATTGTTGGGGAGTCCATGGAACTGCTTCGAGATAATGCATGCATGCCTCAATGCCTTCTTCAAATAGTAATTCGGAAGCAACCGAAAAAATATCTAGGGCTTTATCTACGCCAGAGAAGTAAAGCTCTGTTCCCTTGTAAGATGAATACATGAAGCGAATACATTCTATGTAATTCTCAGCAACGCCATTAGGAGGGACAGTTAACTTGATTTCAGGAGGCGAAATATGTAAAGACCACCGTTCGGAGAGCCTCGCCTGAAAAAACTTGGATTTGTTCAAAACACGAGAATGTAGATGCACAGGATTACCATCGTATTCAACACCGTCGGAGCAAATTAACCGCAATATAACATCGCCATCATTCTCATCACCGATTTCGAAGGAATGTGCGTCCATTGCCGCTTCTGACCGCTTCTGATTTAAGGGATGGAAGTGAGGAATTCAGACTTCAAGCCGCACCCTCGTCTTCTCTCAATGCTAACCGAGAGTTATTAACTTTTCAAATGTGAATCTCCAGAAACCTGCCAATATTATTTTTAATCGATCATAGCTTCAAGGGCTAATCAAACCAAACCCAAGCAGTAGGTGACAAATGGGGATTTCTAAAATAGCACACTTGTGCGAGTTCGGGTTGATGGATTAAAATGTCTTTAACTCCTTGTGGTGGATGTGATATTTTAAAATGTTTATTGTTTTATTATAACATTTATTAAGGTTTAAATGTTTAGAGGTGTGATTGGTTCATGATTTGGTTTTCAGTGATCTTCATTGGATCTTTTGTGGACTTTTGGTTTATATTTACATTTACTTATCATGTAATAATATATTTGTTTGAAAGAAAGAAATGTGAGGATCTATGTAATGTAATTGTTTCTATTTATTTTATTATTCTTTCTCACATTCTATTTGATGTAAGATTTGTTTACATAATTATATTGTTTAATTGAGTAATCAATTTGTTTGGGTAGAATTTTTTTTATTGTTTTAATGTTTTCTAAGTGTATGAAAAAACAATCTACTTCAATTAAATGTATGCATCTATTATTTTGTTGTTTATTGTTTTAAGTGAACTAACTTTCCTATTAATTAATAAGGATTAAATAACTAATTAACCAAATGAAGTGTATTACTTCATTTAATCTTTGATGTAATTAATTAAATTAGAGGTGGAGGCATTGTTGAAGGGTCAAAGGAAGTTTGGTTAAACCTGTGTCTACACAAGCATGAGTTACGAAGGTCTATATTTTAAAGGATAGATTTCTCTATATATGTGGTGTTGGAGCTTTTTTTCATCAAATGATGGACATCTTGTCTTTCCTTGATTAGTAAGTGTTTGGGAGAACCCTAGTTTACTAATGATGATTTTAGTTTAGGTAAGTGTGTTGCTAGGGGAGAGGACCCAATAGTTGTGCAACCTAACTTCACACTTCTAATTATCCTACGTAGAAATTTCAAATCACTCCCAATTTTTTACAGAAACTTACTTGGAAATTCCTCTACTTATAACTAAGGTTTCAAGGCCACATCATCAAATATGATGCCACATCAAGATGCTTTTTATCAAGGTGTCCAAAAAGGCCCAAAAAAAATGAGACCAATACTTGTTCATTCACAACATGTTTTATTAAGTGATGATGTGGAATCACATGATTGGTTGCTTTTTAGATCAAAGGAATGCATTTTATTTAATTATGGGTACTCATCATCAACACTAACAACTTTAAAGTCACAACTATTGGTCCAATATTGATAAAAATATTAGGCATTATATAAACAACTACTATCACAACTATTGAAACATGCTCAGGTATAGGGTCCTCTCCCCTAGTATTTTTATGGGTGAATGATGATATGGGGATCACCCTCCAAGAGATGAATCCTAGAGTTCTTTGAAAAATATTTTAATTGATATTATTAAATGTATCATTGAATCTCAAAGGAGAAAAATGGAGACTACTCTTGTTGAGAAAGGTGGTTTTATTAACAAGAAGGAGAAAATTATAAATGTTAAATTTGAAGCTCAAAGCATCATTAAGTTTATAAAGTTTGATCTCTTAAAGTGTGGATTAAGTTTTTAATCTTTGGCCATTCCCAAGGGCATCCAAGCATAGATAAAAAATAATAATTGAATTCTATTAATTTCTTGCTAGACATTTGCTATTATAGGAGGATAATCTTCTTTCACTTGATAAAAGACAAAGAAATACTCTTTGAGAAAGGCCCTTTGTTCATGGCTACAAAAAATATTTTTATGAATTATTAGGATGACAATTTTGATTCATTGGACAAGATACCCAACTCACTCATATTTGGGTCAAGCTATTTTTTTTCTCTATCTAGTTTTGGAGGAAAGAATCTTTCAATGCAATATGAAACTCTCTTTAGAAAGTTTGTCAAAGTCTTAAATAACTTCTCAATAGAGATTGATTTATTTTCTTGATTTTTTGTAGAAATTGATGTATTTGGGTGCCTGCTAGAATGTGTTGAAATCAAGTTGTAGGATCAAATATGGAAATAAGAACTTGATGACACATCCTCTATAGGAGACTATATTCATGTAAGACATTGGTAGACAATAAAATATATAAAAACAATGAAAATCTACCAAAAGGGGCATGGAGAGTAATGACATGGGTATGGTTGCCACAACAAGAGAAGGGGATAGGGAGAAAAGATTATGATGTAGGTATGTGCATGTACATAGAGAGAGGGGTCACCTATACCATCATTATAAGAGTGTTATTGTAACTACAAAAAGAATGGTGTCAACCTATCCTCATTTATGAGGTCTTCAAGATATGAGAAATGGAGCTAAAGGAAAGAAAAAGTCATTGTGACTACCCTAACAGAGATATACACAAAAGATTAGGATCAGGGAGAGGATGTGAAGGTTAAACAAAAAAGGGGAAAACAAATGCAATCCCATGGAATATCATGAGGGTAGGATATGCATGAAATGGATTTGTTGAAAAGGGTTTAGAAACTTTCAAGAAAACATAGTTAGCAAGTGTAATCTAGACTCAACAACCTTTGTCGATATCCTCCATAACTATATTACAATGAGAGTTTTTTAACAAGTTATGGATTCCTATCTAGAAATAAGGGGAGAGGAAACTCATCATAAAGATGGTGTAGAAGAAGGTAATAATAGGAAGCATGAAGGTAACAACATTTTCTTCATCTTTTGGACTCCTACTACATGGTGGTAGAAATGATGAGTTAATGCCAAGTTTTGCAAATAAGCTCAAGGAAGTTTGATTTATCTTTTAATGATGATGGTTTTCCTCCTCATTATCCTAGGGAAAGTCCAAATACCAAGCTAGTGGAAGGATTAATCTTGATCATATTAATGTTATAGAGTTTGAGAAGAATTTGATAGAATTTGAAGAATGGCATAAGCAACTTTAATTTATAAGTTTCAAAAATTTGGCCAAGTTTGATCAATCTGCATGAATGGATGTCACCTTATTGAAATCCCTTTTTGAAAAATTGTATCACCATTTACCTATGCACAAAAGGTTATTTTTGGGTAATTTTTGAACCATCCAAATACAAAGTAGTGCTTGTATAGAGGGAGTATAGTTATCATATAGCTGAGTTTTTTGTTATTAGTAGGGGATGCCTTCATTTCTAGAAAGAAGTTACATTAAGCACTTTTAAAAAGAGCTACTATGATTCATATGACTTTTTTTGAATCATGGAAAGGCTTGTGCTACTACTCTTAGAAGGGAATCATGAATAGGAGGAAAATCTTAATGCAAATTAGGGAGTATAGGCAAGGTGTGTGACATGCTTGACAAAATTCCTAATATTAACAAGGCCTCAAGAAAATGCCTTAGTATTAGGTAAGTTGAAATGGGTATGGTTAAAAGGCTTTAGAGACCTTTATTAAATATAGAACAACACCTTGGCTGCCTACTCTCACCTTTTATAGCTTGGGAAAATAGTGGGATACCAACCAAATCATGTATTTGTAAATTATTTTCTATTGAATATAATTACAAGGTTCATTTCTTATCATTGTGACCTTGACAATAATTATTATTTAGGCCAGAAGGTAATATTGTAGCTTAAAACTTGTAAAACTAGCAGGGGTATTAGATCTAATTAAGTGTTCTTTGTCCTGTTCTTTGTGTATGATTACCTGTTTAGATCAATTTTACCAATTGTAGAAAGAGACATAAGATTGTAGAAGAATGACACAAGAATATAGAAGTGACACAGCATATACATGGAGAAACCCTTTTCGAGAAAAAAACTCCACTAGAATCAATAGTGCTTGTATTATTTAACCTTAGAACAAGATTACAATAATACTATATCAATTCTTGATTGATATGCTTCCTTGCCTTCAACAATCCTTCTTCACAACCTACAATAAACTCTCATGGAAATCTCATACACTTGCTGCAATTAATAAACAATAAAATGAGCATGTAAACTCATAAGATTTGTACAATACAAGAGCATAAAGCTCCTCACAAAAATCTATGCCTAGATTGGGAAAGTAGAGTTCCACAATGTAATCTAAATTCAAACCAAAGTATTCCTCAATTTAGGTGCCCCAAAATTAACACTTAAATGAACTTTGGTCAAGAAGATATCATGTAAACTTCACCTCAAAGTTGGCGCCCAAGAATGGGCCCACTTGACTAAGCCTTGTAAATATCTTCTCATGCAAAAGGTGTTAACTTAAAGATGCCAACTTGGGTGTCCAAGGTGGTCCCAGGTCAATCTTATTTAACTGAAACCTATCTCTCCACCAATTCATGCAAACATTATGCATGATTGATCATCCCAACTTAACTAAAAGTATCTAGCTATTATCTATCATGCAACTGAAGTCATTATTCATGCAAGTCAAGTTAATTGAATTCAAATAGAATTCAACTCAAACTAACTACATGCAATTGAAGATAATTGAACCATAATTGAACTAAACTGAACTGAATTGAATTGAACTAATACTGAACTACTACTGAACTGATAGTGCCACTCTACTCATGTAAATATCAATCCCTAATTTGTAGGATCTAAACATTCATTACTAAAGTGTTATCAATCCTCTAAACAATTGGCTTAAGCAAGGTGGGTTCCACCTTCCATGTAGGCATCCCATGTGCTTCTATTTTATAGGAGCTCTTCTTGGATGTCCCCACATCTTCCTATCATTTAGGAATAATTACAAATGTCAATTTACATGTTCATTTCATTCGAATTTAATCTCTTTCTAATCCTAGTGTTGGGGAACACTTTCCAAGGACTTAGGAGATACATGAAATATGTTTAGGATTGCAATTAAATGGTATCCTATTCCCACTAATAATCATGCACAAAATTTATAAATAATAACCTCACTTGAATGATTTCAATTTTTTATTAACTATTTGTGCAGTTTATGTTGTGTGAAACTTTTATTCTATAATGAATTTTTAGTTAGGGTGGGTCTTGTAAATAAATTTATCAAGTCATATACCCCATATGAGAACCATTGTGTGTGTATTTTTTGGATTTAATTACTAGCAATTGAAGTGGATTTTACAATGAATTGATAGGGAATCTTGTAGATGTAAGATTCAAGATGTGATTACAAGATGGAATAGGATGTTATGATATTCCCTTAGTTATAATATCCTATTATATAGGACGATATTATTAGTTTGGGTTAAGTATGTTGATCCTATTTGTATGAAAAATATTGCAAGACCTTCTTTAGAACCATTAGTAGAAACTTGTTACAATGACATTGGACTAAGTTATACAAATTGAAATTATATTATATTGGAAATTGTGTATGGTCTTCCCAATAAACTTGTTGAGTGCATGGACATTATATTTATTAGAATTATTAGTGGCTTAGGTTAATTTTGATATCCTTGATTTACTTAGAAATGAAGTCCTTTTTAGCTACCTTGAGCATGACCTAAGTGTTATTTATGGATAAGGAAAAGATATACCTATGTTGTAAGACCTATGAGGTCACATGTACTTCCTCTATAGATTGTTGATATTTGTGATTGAACTAGATGATAATGATCAAAATATGTTATTGCAAACAAACAAAAATTCTAGTTGATAAGTAGTCACCCCAACCTTTCTACCAATAAGATGGTCTTATTAGAGGTTTTAAGATACTCATGTTGAATTATGAATAATAAAAGTGGTGAGGTCTAAATGGAGACTTCATGTCCTTAGATGGAAGTGTTATAACTCTATTTAAATTGGGAATTGTGTTGAATTTAATTTATTACTATTAAGCATCATCTCCTAGTGGGAAACATTTAAAGGAACTGTATTGGGGTATAACATAGTAACAATGAATCTTTATGAGATATTGTTTTGTTTTAGAATGGATATTAGTAAATGGTGATCTATTACTACTTGGTTTTAGTTCTTTCCATAATTGTCCTTATTTTTTTCTCTTATTAGTAATGTTACTTGGGGTGGCTAGGAAGCCTTGAGTATGGAAAATTATGGGATATTATTGTGAGGAGAACTACATGTGACTTTGATCTCATTTGGAAGCAAGTACGTAGGTAGTCCTTGGGCGAAGGATGCCCCCATGACCTCAATTTTGGAGGGAGGGTTTACGGGATAAATCCAAGATTAAAGATTGTTCCTAAACTTGTTAAAACTTCCCACTTCATTAGGATTTAGTCTAATTCTGGAATTTGGATTAGATGGATACAAAAGAGTTCACTAAACTTGATAACTCCTATTTAATAACGATTTAAAATTAGGCTAATATAATCTAATGAGACTTGAACAATGGGTACATTCTTATTTGTTATGAATGGTTTTCCTACTTTTAATATACACCTAGATCTCTGTTAAGCTTAGGATTGAATTCCTAAGGGTGGATTTTTCCAACTATGAGGGTAAGTATACAAATATGGTGTGGCATTTTACTTAATATTAAATATCTATTGATTTAATCATGTCTATTAAATAATGGTTTTCCAAATAATAATTGAATGAAGTGAATGGAATGTGACTCCTTATCTATCTGCAAGGGTTTATGTATGTGTTTGGATAGAGCACATCTTATTAGGATTAAATGTGTTACTTATATGTTGATAAATTGATCCCAGACCTATAAGATAACTAAATAGTTTACCAAATCCTTTTTAGGTAATGTAACTAAAAACACAATACCATTTAAATTCATGTTTAATTATTCATTATCCATCACTTTTCACTCACATTGTTTATACTTGTCTCTACTAATCATATTGAATCAATCCAACATTAAAAAGTTAAAATGTTGCTCAAATTACATCTAGTGTAATCCTATTTTTTCTTCTTTTTAAATTCAAGTCAAGAGAGTTTGGAGGTTGCAACCCTCTTGGGATCGAGTGATAACACCCATAGCATGTTTCTTTTATTAATACAAGAAAAGTTCAAGGGGAAAATCCCTTGGCACCAAGCTCGTATTAAGGACTTTAGGGCCATAAAGATCTTTTTGGTACATGTCATTTTCCTTCATTCTATCACTTTTAAGTTTGAATCAATCTCTAAACCATTCAAAAAGTGTAAGCATCAAAGCTATAAATTAGTAATTAGACCCTCATTAAATGAGAATGGAAAAATATTTTTTGAAAAAAATCACCCTTAAGTTGTTCCCTAGTCAATCCAATGCTTAATTTCTTCAGAAAAATCTAAACCTACTTTAGAAAATTTTAAATCTGCAATGTAAAAAAATGAGGTTTTGACTAGAAATTCAAAACATCACAAATGAATCATGATTTCTTATAAAGCCCTAATTTATTCATGATTGAACCAACATCAAGAACATTCCTTATGAGCATAGAAGAAGACCAACAATTCAATCTAAATCAAATCACATTGTTACATTATGTTTGTTATACACTTTGTAAACCTTTGCAATAATTATCTCACCACTTTGAAAAAAAATGTAGGTTGGTTTTGAAGATGAATATTGGAAGGATAAGTTTCCCACACAATAATATTGATTGTAGGGATTGACATTATGAGTGTATCTCCTTACTTGTTTTGCAAGTTCTTTTTGAAAGCATTATTTGTATTTTGTTTTTAATTTTATTGGAATGCCACACTTTGTATGCATGCTTTGTTAGCATTAATAGAGTTAATGGGTGACATAGATGGAGTTTGGAAATCTATATGCTTTGCATGATTTTCTTCTTTTGCATTTTCATGGATTGAGCATTTAAAGAACATTTGATCTTATTTATTAATTAATTAAAATATAGAGTATATAAGATCCAAACATATACAATATTTTCCACATGTCTCATATAAATCTCTTGCATACATTATATAATATTCAACTACCTACTAGTACCACTTACTCCACACATGTGAGATAAAAACTTCTATTCAAATAAACTAGAGAGATGGATACAAAGCATATGCACCATATTCTTTTATTCAATACTACTTAATACACAATAGTACCATATCCCTAAATACATTACAAAACACTTGAGTTGCATGGATGCATTTTAACAATCCTTGTTCCTAGGAGTGCAAACACAACATCCAAATATTGTATTAGGTAGGAGGTGTGGCATGTTGTTATGACATGTTTTCAACATTATCATTGTTATGAATATATTGTTGTGTTAAATTCTCAACTAAAAATTTAAAAAAAGCTTTAAAATATTCCTATATATATAATCCAAATACACACGAATTGAAATACAAACCTAAGCATATTCCAACAAAAGATTAAATTCTCAAATAAATATCATTTTCCTCAAAAGATTTCCCAAGATAAAATATCATATATCCCATGTATAATTGCATTTTTTTCTTTATTTGTCATCTTGTCGTATAATTAGATCTTTTCTATTTTGCAATATTCCTCTCTAATTAATTATAACCATTGTTATTTCATTTCAATCATATTGGTCAGCAAATAATCAATGATTTACTCATGATTTCTAGTTCTATGTGTTGAACACCTAGAATACTGAGAGGGGGTGGGTGAATTGGTATTCTATATGACCAATTACTCACAAACCATCCATAGAACATACTTATCCTTTACAACACATAACATGTATTAGGTTGACCAAGAATTAGACTTAATCACAAAATAAGCCAACTGATCACACACTAATGATTCAAATGATTGTATAAATACATGTCATCTAGAATATATATAGTAATGACACATGTGAGAAATCTCCCAAAATTGCTAATAAGTTGATTCTCAACACCAAAGAAATGTAGACCAGATTGTATCTATCCAATC
>VDFB02146899.1:0-50706 GCA_007258455.2 Sequoia sempervirens
CTGTAAAAATAACACATTTTAGTTCATGACATAAAAAAATACAAAATATAAAACCATGAATGAACTTATGTTATAATTAAAGACCTCATGACAGCTTACTTGCAAGTTTTGTAATCTATCAGTCAATACTTTAACCCTCTCTCTTATCTCATCTGTTTGAGGCACTATGAACATCAACTTAGCCACTTCTTCATTTCATTTTTTTTGGAGCTTCTTTATTGTATTGAGAGGGTTTGCTGAATAAGCGATGTCATCATCACAAAATATTGATTTCACCTCACTATGGATGCTCTCCTCTACTGCTGGTGCCTTTCCCCGATCAGTCGACTGCAACAAGAATATTAAAAATATTATCAAAATTAACCCAAAAAACTTATGAAAAAAACATAATAAAAAAATATTTTGATCGTATCTAATTTATACAATTACAATGAGGTAAACCTATCAGATAGAAGTGCCTTAAGATAAATTATGATCTGTGCTCTAGGCCAGAGCCTTCTCTGTACTATCAATGTCCCCCTGTGACAAAAATTAAATATTAAAAAACATTACCAAAATGAAACCAATAAACTTATGAAAAAAAACATAACAATAAAATGGTATATTGGAGTCATTAATTGGAGGTTGGGTAAAATGGTACATAGTACGTACCACCCCCATAGTAACTGTGTTTGTAACTAAGTGATTCAAATTGTAATCAATTAGAAACTCTTCCTAACGGTTATTAGTTTTATCGCACATCACGAATACCACAGTTCCTCATGCGCCTCAAATATGCAATTGGGTTGCTTATTTGTTGACCCAGGTCATGTATTGTTTATAAACCCTGCAATATTCCCTGATGATTTTGGCCTTCCATCAATGTACATAGCCACTCCTTTATTTTGATCCTTATCTTTTTTAGTTGTATATAATTTGCACAATGAGTGCATACCTACATACTTCATGTATATGTCGAACCAGTTACCATCCAATCTTTGTAAGCGTAGCGGAAGTCCAACATACTCCATCAATTGGTAACTTTTTATTGCTTGATTCTTTATTACATCCATGCAAAATAGGCCCAAACCATGTAATAAAGTGATGGTGCTATCTGATATATCTTCACCGATGACACAAAATTGGTGTTTATTGGAGGAAGTTCCTTGGAGGTACCCACATTGTTTCTGTAGATGTTTGTACCTCAAAGAGGGCACCTCTGGCTTGTCCTTTATCTCTCATCATCATAAGAACATGACCCCTTCAGCAGAAAAATTCCATGCATTTCACGAAATGTTGCTGCTTCCTATCTTTTGACCCTAGTTGATCTCCCTCTTTTAGACATACTACATGTCTCGCTTTCCTCTTCTCTTCCTAAATTTCCCTCGCTCGAGGAAGACGAATCTAAAAAATACCTATTTGGTGGTACCTACACTCATAAGGATGTTGGATGAAGTTCTTTCATGGTGATGTGATCCCAAAGGTGACATTATGATTAATCTATCATTTTGCTAGAATTTCACAGGTTATAAGGTAATCAAGTCTTGATAGATTGCAAGCTATTGTTACTACCATCCAAATGTGTCCATCACAAATCAAATCTACTTAATATTTTAACTCCCAAACTTTGTAACAAGTGTTAAATGTGACTATGGTCCACCAGTTACACAACCAAGGCCTCAAATGTATTCTCTAATTGTAATCAAAGGACTTTTTCTCTTCATTCAAGTAAATAAAATTGAAGGGAAACACCACCAAGTTGTTTATTGGACACCTACATGACTAAAAATAGCAGCAAATTTACATTTAATTTCCATATGTATAAGTGGTTAATGGGGAGGGAGTGTGTACTAGGCTTGGTTAAGTCATCATAATTTTATGCTTTGGAAATATATTTTTCTTAAGTCATATTAAATCTTCCTATGTCTAATTTTTAGGAGACTTTTGGTATGTTTTAAGGTAAGATGATTGATGAAAGAGACCAAAGACTAGCCTTTCTCCATGGTCTCCAAGTACACATAGCAGCGGTCTACTCTTATACGATTGGACATGATTTAAAGAACTTAGATAGGAATTTTTCATTTAACCTAAGGTTTTCTCATAATGCCATCATTGGAAAAGTATGATCAAATTCTTCTATTATGAAGAATTGGTCTATGTGCCTCTAGTAATCACTATAAATGTTTGTAAGGATAAAATGACTAATTGCATGGTGGGAAGAGGAATCAACTGGAGTTCTTGAAGATTATTTCTCTATTCATCATTTTAAGGGTTGTTAATGTGTGGAGGAGGGTTATCACTACCAAGAAGGAGGGCCTTTCCTTGTATTCTTTTTATAATTTTCATTATTCTTATTTATTTTACACTTGTTTACAAATACACATACATATGCATTTATTGTTTTTCATTTATTTCTCATTTAGTTTAATAGTTTGATCGATTCCATATTATATGTGTTGAAGACTTTAGAATTTCAATTACATTAATTTATGGATATGTTGTGTCTATAACACTACAAAACCATATGCTCTTTGCATTTACACTTGCATTTAGAAATACACATTTATATACATAGATATAGATTTCTTTAATGATATGTTTCATTTATTGTTCTAGGAGAGCATCCACTAATTGCATTTACATTTACATTTAAAAATACATATCCATACATATATATATATGTGTGTGTGTGTGTGTATTAATATGTTTATATTAGGTGTTTAGAGGCAAAACCCATTAGGAGTGCACATGGATAAAATTCATAAAATCAGATCTCCCATACATGTTTTATTATTTGGAAACCTAGGCTTGAACCTCTCATTCCCATGCTTTTTCTTCCTAGAAATATTAGGGACAACTTAGCTATACCTTCTTTGGCTCTCATCCAGCACCCTATTCATGCATCCTACAATTACAACAGTATCCATGGGGCCTCTTACACAAGCTACAGTAATCACAAAAAGTGTAAGAGCCACTTTATATCATGTTTGGACTAAAAAACCCTAAAAAATAGGGTAACTCATATTATGATTTGTTGGTGAGATGTATGGACAAAATCATTAGCACCAGCTCATTCTTGGAGTCTTTTGAAAGAGAATTGAATTAGGTGGTACTTAAGTACAAACCTTATAGTGTCAAGGTGAATGAGGTGATCAATTTTGATTGGCCAATTGATTAAGAGTACCACAAATGGGTAAATGTATACTTAACTGAGGAAGAGTTAAAAGGAGTAGGCTGCTAACAGTTGAAAAATAAGTTGTTGCAGTTATAATAGATTCCAGTTTTGTTTTTTGGTGACAGTCTAGGCACGGAATTCTTGAAGTTTTTTGTTGTTGCATCAACCATTCTCAGTAGGCACGATGAACAAGAATATTCTCTGGGGAGATTGCTCTCGTAACAAATTTTTGGAATATCACAAGGCGGTCCAATTGGCTAGTGACAAGTGTGCTTTCTAGCCCAATGCTTGTTTGCTCCTCCTTTTTCTATAAGAAGTATTTCAAGGCCAAAAGTATGGGTTAGAAAGTTAGATATTTTTGGTCGAGTCTAGATGAAGTTGTACAACAAATTGTAAAGTCTGATGGTTTTAGGGAAAATGCAATTTAGGTTTTGAGTCATTCTGTAGTAGGTTTTGAATTCATGGGGATTTGATGTTTTATGATACTACTAACATTTGAATTGATATAATTAATTCAAACTCATGTCTCTCCATTGTACAAGCATATTTGCATTTTGAATAAAATGATCAAGGGTTGTTTCGTTCATCTCACTGTTGTGGTGTGTATGATTCTTGTTTTAGGTTTAATTCAAGGAATTAATTAAAATGCTTGAATGGGATTGTAGGTGGAAATTTTTTGTATAAGCTATTTTATTTTTTATGTCTTATCTGATACTATTTTACAAGAATGGGGGTGCCAATGTACGAGAAGATCTTTGGAAACTAGATTGAAATTTGAAGGTTAAAGAGAATGGGGGTGCCAAACTTACAGTACTCATTGCCCTTTGGTCATCGATTTTCCCTGAGCGCCCTCAACCTCATCCTCGGTGCTGGTATTGACCTTGTTTTCACTCCTCCAAACTCTCCCTCAGTGCTCATATTGACCTTGTTTTCACTCCTCCAAACTCTTCATCGACGCTGGTATTGACCTTGTTTTAACTCCAAAATCTTCCTTGGTGCTGGTATTGACCTTTTTTTCACTCCTCCAAACTCTTCCTCTGCGTTGATATTGACTTTTTTTTCACTCCTCCAAACTCTTCATCAGCGCTGGCATTGACCTTGTTTTAACTCCAAACTCTTCCTTGGCCCTGGCATTGACCTTGTTTTCACTACTCCAAACTCTTCCTCGACGCTGGCATTGACCTTGTTTTCACTACTTTAACCTCTTCCTCGACGCTAGCATTAACCTTTCACTTCTCCAATTTGATGAGCTACAACCTAGTTTCGTTAGCTTTTACAGTATGTTAATTAAGTTCAAAATGTTGGCACCATTTAGCTAGGTTTTAATATTCTACAATATAGTTAAGTATATATTAGCTATATTTTACATAATAAATAATATAATTATTCAACTTATTATAATTATATATTATATTCTTTAACAAAATTATCAAATACCTATAAAATTATTATAATTAATAATTAATAATAAGTATATTTTTATATAATACAAAATATAATTAATATAATATTTATTTAATATAATAGTAATATATATTAATATGAGAGAGAGAAACTAAATTTTGATTTGGATTGTTTCATGTCAACAATCCAAAGGATGGCATGTGTCCTTGGGGAGTTATGCTCAAGGTAGCATGCCATTTGATTAAAGATATGATAATTCTCCTTTAAGACCTCTTCAAGTGTACCCATTGCACACTTAAGGAGACAAGGATTAATATAGGGAAGAAAATATAGAGAGAGAGGGAGATAATGGCAAACATACAAATAGAAAGGGAGACAAAGAGATAGAGAGGGGTAGAGAGATAAAGAGATAAGGATGAAGAGATTGAGATGTAGGGAGGGTGATTGATATATCTCTTCCAGTCACTTTCTATATCTCTATATCTCCCACTATCTATGTCACTCCCACCTCTTCCCCCCCTCATCTATTAGGCTATCTCCCTATACATACCCTCTCTCATTCACTTCATCTCTCCCTCCATCTCTCTACTCTATATCTCTCTATCTCTATTTCTCTTTTTGTCTCCCACTCTGCTCCTCTCTCTATCTGCTTTCTATCTATGTCCCTTTCACTCCCTCCCCCTCTCTATCTCCCCCTTTCTATCTCTCACCATCTCTCCCTCCTATCCCCCTATCCATGGAGCTCTCTATCTCCACCTCTCTTCCTTACTCTTCCCATATATCTCCATCTCTTTTTCTCTTCCAATATATCTCTATCTCCCTCTCTTTCTCTCCCCATCTATCTCTATCCCCCCATATATTAACTAAGAAGCCATGCAAGCATACAATAGTATATGTTGGTAAGACTATAATAGTGTTTTATTAAACTATAAGTAACACTTATCTTTCTAATGTCAAGCCTTCTTATAAAAATAGTGTTTTATTAAACTACAAGTAGATTATTGTCACCACTCTTCATTCAACATTAAATGCCAAATGTAGCAATTGTTTTGTTGCTTTTGTCAAGTTTCATTAACCAAGCTATTTACTGGGTTGAATAAAGTTGTGTTATGACCCTTCTTCTCTTTAAAATAATTAGATAATATTAGCGAGATCACGAAGGGGATAAAACTAAACTCCTTCAAAATAGGGGTAGTTGTGGGTTTGTTGGTTTTCTTTGTATACTATATACTTAGTTCCTCTAGGATAAATAAGTAACTTTAGATCATTTTCTTAGTTGTGTATCCTAACTAATATAGAGTAAGCTTTTTCATTTTAATTGACTATTACATAATAGTTTGTGTTGAAAGAATTATTTCCATTCTTTGTAGTTTTTACATTGGAATACAAATCATATTTAATTTCATGCCAATATACTTCTTTCATAAATATATTTTTTGAAATAAAGTGCTTCATAACCCATCTAAATCAAATCATAATTAACCTATAAAAATTCAATAGAGTTGCACAAAGAAAGAAAGCTTGACTGATCATAGAGTGTGTATGGTAGCTTCAAAGAGGTGATCCACCTTAGCAATGTGGCTTCTACCTAAAAGGGGAGAGAGGAGAGAGAGAGGGGGAGCAAGGTGAAGGAGAAAAGAGAGTGAGAGAGGAGAGAGATTAGGAGGGAGAGAGAGAGATATAGAGAGGGAAGGGAGAGGAGGAGATATATATATAGAGAATGAATTGGGACAGGAAGGGAGGAGGGGAAGAGAAGGGGAGAGGGGAGAGGTAGAGAGGAGAGAGAGAGAGAGAGATAAAAGGAAGGGAGGGTTAAGAGTAGAGGTAGAGGTTTAAAGTTAAAGGGTTTAGGTTTTAGGGTTTAGGGATATGAGGGTAGGAGAGGGAGAGACTTGAGAGAGAGGGAGAGGAGTGGGAAGATAAAGGAAGGAGGGTTAAAAATTAGAGGTTTAAAGGGTTAAGTTTAGGGTTTAGGGTTTTAGGGTTAAGGAGAGAGATGGAGGAGTGAGTGAGTAGAGAGAGACCTAAAAAAGAGGAGAGAGTAGGAGAGCGAGGGGTTAAGAATTAGAGGTGAGGGAGTTTAATGGTTTTAGGTTTAGGGTTATGGGTAGGGGAGGAGAGAGATAGAGGGATTTAGTGAGAGAAAAGAGGGAGGGAGTGGGAGAGAGATAGAGAGTAGAGGGTTAAGGGTAAAGGGTAGAAGGTAGAGGGTTAAGGGTGGAGGGGAGGGAGATAAGAGAGAGAGAGCGAGCGATAGAGAGAGAGAGAGATCAAGACACAAAGAGAGGGGGAGAGAGAGAATTAGGAGGGGGAAGGGAGAGAGAGAGATAGAGAGGGGAAAGGGAGAGGGAAAATGAGAGAGAGATGGGAGAAAGGGAGAGAGAGATATATAGAGAGAGGGAGAGGGGGTAGGAGGGAGATAGGGTTAAGGGTAGAGGGTTTAAGGGTTTAGGGTTAAGGGTTAAGGGTTAAAGGGTTTGGAGTTATGGGTAAGAGGGGAGAGATAGAGTTCAATGAGAGAGAGAGAGGGAGAGTGGGAGAGAGATAGAGAGTAGAGGGGTTAAGGGGTAAAGGGTAGAGGTGGGGTTAAAGGGTGGAGGGGCCGGAGATAAGAGTGAGTGAGTGAGTGAGAGAGAGACTTGAGAGAGGAGGAGGAGGGAGAGGGGAGTAGGAGGGTGAGACTTGAGGGAGAGAGGGAAAGAGGGAGGGAGTGGGAGAGAGATAAGGGGTAGAGGGTTAAACGTAGAGGGTAGAGGGTTTAAGGGTTTAGAGTTTAAGGGTTAAGGGTTTAGGGTTTAGGGTTTAGGGTAGAGGGGAGAGAGAGAGAGAGGAGAGGGGGTAGGAGGGAGAGACTTGAGAGAGATAGAGAGGGTAGAGGATATAAGGGTTTGGGTTTTAAGGGTTAAGGCTTAATGGTTTAGGGTTGAGGGTAATGGGTAGTGATGGAACTTCAAAGTTTTGTTCTCTATGTTCTATTTTATCCTTCCTTGTGTCTCTGGTCATCTATGGTGTTTGGGAAAAGCCTAAGGATGGGGTTTTACCTTCATCTTCATGTAAAACCCTAGTGTTCATCTTACACCTTGGATGGGATCTATTTGGCCGTTACTTTTTGGGAAGGATTTAAAACGACTTAAGCCCCATCACTTCATATGTCTAGGTTTGGCCCCCTTTTGTTTTATTGTTTTATTTCCTTTACTTTGACTTTATTTTTTCCTAAGTCTTTTTGTTGGTCCCATGTTCCCTTGGTAAAACAACTTATGTCATTGTTTTTAGTTGACCTAGTGATGTCCCCTTATTCCTTTAGGGGAGAGGGCCTAATGGTTGTGCGGGATAACTTTCTCACATGTAGCAATTGACTGGAATATCGTAGAACCTTCATTTTTTTTTTGAAATATAGACTGGTCTCTTATTTATCTATAACTAAGGTTTGGAGGCGTGACTCATCATGCAACTCGCCACATCGGCAGATCTTTTGAGAAGTGTCTAAAATTTGACTTTTTAAAGGTTCGACCAAAACTTAATCATGGAACCCCCAATAGTTGAACCAAAAAAATATCATTTGTTGCTTGTAGAATATGATATTTTTATTTAAATTAAAATTAATATAAAACCTAAGTGGACCAAATACTTATTGATAACCATAAATCTTTGATATCTATACCTTTCATATTCAACACATATGAACTAATAGTTGAACACAAAAAATCTATTTGTTATAAAAACAACACAAAATGATTTAAAATACAACTTATATTGAACAAAAATGGACCAATATTTGAACACTAAAACTTTTTGAAAATCCTTCACATTTTTTGGGAAAATACATGTTATTTATTGTGCTCACCTTTTATATTTGTGATAGGACAAACTATTAATATAAAATTATTCAATGCTTGTACTGATGGAGCTTCAAATTTTGTTCCTAATGTTTCACTCATGCCCTACCTTATGTCATTGGTCTTTCATGGTGTTGGAAAATTTCTTAGGGCTGGGGTTTTAGCTTTGTCTTCATCTTAAACCCTTGTGTTTACCTAATGCCTTGGTCGGGATCTATTTCGCCGTTACCTTTTTTGAAGGGTTTTAAAAACATCTTATGCCCCATCATTCCGTCTAGGCCTGGTCCCTTTGGTCTTAATATTTTATTTCCTCTGTGGGTTTTATTTTCCTAAGTCCTGGTTGGCCCTATGCTAAATGGTTTAAAAAAAACTTATGTCATTGTTTTCCATCCGCCTAGTAATGTCTCGTTTCCCTTTAATGAATGTTTTATTTTTTAGAAGGATGAAATTTGTGCTGCCGTCGATCAAAATACCTTCAAGATCAAGGGTTACCCACCATCCCGTGATTGGGAATTGTAGGATGGTGATATTGCAAGCGGGCAACACATGTCCCATCTGGGATCAAATTTGCATGACTGTTCATCAATTGTCCTTTGATCTGAGTCATTCCCCACCATCCCGGGATGGTGCTTTGGTTGATTGTGAAATCATGGGCGGGTGCCACGTGGAATGTACAAGGTGGGGCCCGAGGAAATTTTTGTGCAATATATTTTAAATGTTTCATTGCTTCCAAAGCAAAACATTTAAAATGAAATATTTGACCGTCGATCAAAATGCCTTCAAGATCAACGGTTTCCCACCATCTCGTGATCAAGAATTGTAGGATGGCAATATCGTGGGCGGGCGACACGTGTCCCATCTTGGGGATCAAATTTGTGTGATTGTTCATCAACTGTCATTTGATCTAAGTCATTCCCCACCATCCCGCGATGGTGCTTTGATTGATTGCGAAATCACAGGTGGGTGCCACGTGGACTGTACAAGGTGGGGCCTGAGGAAATTTTTGTGCGATATATTTTAAATGTTTCATTGCTTCCAAAGAAAATCATTTAAAATGAAATATTTGACAAGGCCAGGGGAAATTCATTAAAAATGAGTAAAAGCGGAGAAATTAGGGCAACTAGTCAAGTCAGGAGCAGGCTATGCAACATACAAAATGGTATGCCCATCCATGGCCTGCCAACAACCTACCTTCTATGCATAAAATAACTTAATTCGTAACCCTCACATTTTTTATTTTCAAGCCCACATACAACGATTAAACTTTTATATATGTTTTGTTTAATATATTTAAAAAATATTTTATAAATTATTTATAAAATATTTATAATATAAAATATTTTTTTAATATATTAAACAAATATATATAAACTCTTTAATATTTTTTATTAGTCATTTTAATGGTATATTAAAAAAAAATCATATTTTGATAGTTGAATACATTCAAAATATTTCTAATATATTTCTAATTTAAAAAATATATTGTTTAATTTTTTAAATATATATATTTTTTCAAAAATATATTTTTATTTTTTTTAAATATATTATACATACAAAATTACATAATCAATAATAGATAATAGAAACAATTTTGATTGATTTAATATTTTCTAAGTTCATTATTGAATTTAAATCTTATAAATATAATTATATATCTTTAATCATATTATAATTTAAAAATAATAATCAATATTGAACATCTTAGATTTTAGTATAACTTAAATATTAAAAAAATTATTGTATAAGTTTATAAAATATAATATATATTTTTTAAAAATAAAGATTTAAAGATTATTATATATGTATATTTAAAGATCCATAGAATTATCTTTTTAACTATGAAATTAATATGATTAATTTCATTTATAATTTTATGTTATCTTATCTTTTTAACAATTTTTTGGTATCCTACCCCAATCTAAATCCCAACCCTACTATTAACCCCAATCTTAAGCCTAACAATAACCCTAAGTAAACACTTATCCTAATTGAACCTTAACCCTAATTTAGCCCAAACCCTAACCTTAACCCTAACCCTAATTAAACTCTAGCCCTGATTGAAATCTAACCCTAATTAAACTCTAGCCCTAATTGAACCCCAACCCTAACTTAAACCCTATTTTTTCCTAACCCTAGTATCTCACAAATACAGGATCAAGACCTTGCCAACTCTATAAACCTTATTGGATAGTGATAAAAACTACCTTATTTTTCATTAAGGTAGAAATTTTTTGTT
Organism: Sequoia sempervirens; assembly: GCA_007258455.2. NCBI lineage: Eukaryota > Viridiplantae > Streptophyta > Pinopsida > Cupressales > Cupressaceae > Sequoia > Sequoia sempervirens. Next base: position 10,631 of record VDFB02146899.1, read on the forward strand.
ATACAACATGCCCCTTGAAAATTGGAGATAGGCATTGCAAAAAGAAGGTAAACACTAATGAAAATGGTCAGTGGTATTGTGGAAGATGTGATAAAACTTTCCCTAAATGTGATTATAAATTTATACTTCAATGCAAAGTGCAAGACCATACTTCATTCACTTGGATTACAACTTTTGAAAAAGTGGCAGAAGAAATTATGGGTGTAACAACAAAAGAATTGAACATTTTGAAGCATGAAAAACAAGATGATGTTAATTTTTCACACATTATACAAAAGGTCCTTTTCAACAGATACATATTTAAACTTCAAGTGAAAAAAGAGACTTATAATGATGAACAAAGGATTAAATGCACAATCATAAAAACAACAAAGTTTGAGATTATTCATCTGAGAGAAAAGCTTTATTAGACTCAATTGCAAAGCTATAGGTTTCATAACATTCAAATGCTTGAATGTATATAATGTTAACAATGTATTCAAACATTTGAAAAAAAAATAGTGGATATATCTAAGTTAGTTAATGTCATTTTGTCATGATATACTTCTTTGATGCTGTCAATACTAAATCTAATGATTGATGAACATTTCTACTTTTAAATTTATTGTTCTTGGTTGATTGTTGTTGTGATCAAGGGATTTATTTTAGGTTTGATTAGGAGTTGTTAGCAACAAATAATAGATGACAACAAAACCCAAAGATCTTACAAAACACAAAGGAAGTAAAACACAAAACAGTTATACCTGATCACCGATACCTCCATGCTTCTCTTTTGTAATACCTTCTTACTTGCTTGATAATGTGGCCCTCAGATTCGTTGTGCGAGAAAAATATAAAAATGTCTAAGTCCTACAACAAGATTTGAAGGATTTATGCTATGTCTAAATGCCTATGTCTATAACTATAATTGTTAATGTCTATGCCTAAACAAATGCCAAGATTTGATCAAATGACTATTGAAATTCCATATGAAAACTAAGTGTGCAAGTAAAATTCCTAGAATGTCTATGCAAAATGTTAGTGTGTGCGTGTGTCATCGAAAAGTGAGTGGAAATTGGCATTTTATAGAAAATGCCATTTCGAACGAACAAGCGAGATTAATTGATGATGAGAACCTAAAATGAGAGGTCCAGATTAAACTTGAGAATCCCTAATTAGGGTTAGGGAAAATTCTTTAATCGAACAATCAAAATAAAATCTCAGATGATTAGATCGACAGTGGAGAATAAATGAGGAAATTAATTAAAGAAATAAAGATTTTCAAAAAATCAAGAAGATAAGATTGCCCGATTTGTGAGATTCAAAAAATCAAGAAGATAAGATTTGGACTAAAGATCAGATTTGGAAAATCAATAATCTGCCCGATTGCTTGATTTTTGGAAGAATAATTACTAATTTGAATTAAGATAATTCAAATTATGGATTTTATGAGATAATAAATAATCTTTTTCAGATTATTTATCAAAATGGACTGACAGTTCAGATTGAGATGACATTTTAAATAATTTAATTTATTTAAAATGAGAAGAATATTAATTGGCAATTAACTAATTAAATTTAATTATTTAATTTAGAAGATAAGATTAATTAATTAAATTAATTAATCCATTCATTTAATTAAGACAGTTAGTGACATATTAAATAAATAAATAAAATTTATTTATTTAATAATCAAAACATATGATTAAGGGTAAAAATAAATTAAGAAATTTATTTAATTAAAGGAAGACTCGACAATTAATGACGTATTAATAAATAAATAAAATTTATTTATTTAATGAAGAATACAAAGACATGAATTAATTAAACAATTATAAATTATTTAATTAATAGTCGAATGTGGACCAAGGACATAATTAAATGTCATAATTATGCTAGGACGAAAGTGGTAAAAATGAAGCTTGCAGGCCTAGGTCATTTTTAGGTGTCTACATTTTGCCCCTCTTTGTCATAATGTAGCATGTCGCATTGTGACAAAGAAAATAAGTCAAAAATATGCCCCAGTGCAAAATAAGATGAGGAAGAATGATGAGGAGGGTTGCGGTATGCCCCCTCGAGAGGACAAACAGGTTCCAAGAACATGGGTGTGCTCTCGAAATTGATTAGAAGACTAGAATATGAAGAGACGAAGAAATTTTAGTGCAAAAGACATGAATGCAATGCTTATATGAGATGGGTGAGAGAAGATGACAAGACTAAAAAAGATGCATGTTAGTTCCTAGACCAAATCCTTCAAACCTTACCATAGGACTTTTAATATTTATTGCTCTTAATCATCATTGGGCAGATTGTTGTGATGGCCAAGAAACACCATGATATGACATAGATCAAGGTGTGCAAGGTCGTACCATTACGTAAGACAAACAGTCACAGACAAGGAAGATCATGACTCATACCAAGAGCGTTATTGCCCCAATCTTTGTCATAATCAACCACAAGAAAAAAAGACAAAAATGAAAAGTCATGAAACATCGTTGCTCCTCTAAATCCTGTTGCCAGGACATCCTTGAGGAACTAGCAACATGACTATCAGAAAGAAATAAGATAAAGCCATTATCATGATACGTTGCTATTTTTCTAAATCCTTTTGTCGAGATCTCATTGAGAAACTAGTAACATGAGTGTCAAAAGACAAGAAAAATGTCATGATACATCGTTGCTTCTCTAAATCCCGGTGTCAGGATCTCGCTGAAAAACTAGTAACATGAGTGTCAAAAGACAAGATAAATGTCATGATACATTGCTGCTTCTCTAAATCCCAGTGTCAGGATCTCGCTGAAAAGATAGTAACATGAGTGTCAAAAGACAAGACAAATGTCATGATACGTCGCTGCTTCTCTAAATCCTGGTGTTAGGATCTCGCTGAAAAGATAGTAACATGGTGTCAAAAGGCAAGACAAATGTTATGATACGTCGCTGCTTCTCTAAATCCTTGTGTCAGGATCTCGCTGAAAATCTAGTAACATGATAAAAAGCCAAAAACTAATGCCAAGTATTTGCAAAGTATGTCTGGATATCCATTGTTCTGATGTCAAGATGTCTAGTTTAACAATGTCGAGATGTCCAAATGTTTAAAGTTTTGATGATCTTGAAAAATGTCAAGAATTGGTGAATTCAGGAAAGACACATCCTGAATAATGTCGATGTCAAGAGGATTTTGATCCCTAATGGTCATAAGGGGTCCCTCGAAATAATGACGATGCCTAGGAAGGACACATCCTAAGGCATAAATGACAGAGTTGGTTCTTCAGAAGGACACATCTGAAGAATATTGATGTCATGAAGAGTGATCTTTAGATGTCAAGAGGATCACTCAAAATTCTGAATGACGATGACGACGCCTAGGAAGGACACATCCTAAGGCATAAATGACAGAGGTTATCATTCAGAAGGACTCATCTGAAGACTAATCGAAATTTGATAGTTTGACTGGTTTATGATGATTTGACTTGCTTTGACCGAGTTTGACTTGTGTTTGACTATATGCCGATATTGCCTTGATGATATGAGTGATGTGCTGATGGATTGCCATGCTGAATAAATGATTGTTTTACTTTGTTTTAGGAGTTTTTCCATGTGGAAAATGATTGAAGACTTTTGACGTGTGTGCCAATGTAGTGCCATGAACCCTAATGGACTGGCCTAGTGCAGCCTCGGGGGCTCATCAACAGATGGCCTTGCCTATGTCATACACTCAGAGACCTCGTAGTTCAACATGACCAATGACTTTGTCTTGATGACAAAATATTGAGTCATGATTTATTTTAACACACTTAAAAGGACTGACCTAATGTCTCGGGGACTCAAATGTGAGTCTTGCCTACGTAGCAAATGCACAGAGACAACGTAGTTCGGACAAATGACAAAGACTGATTGACTTGACTGACTTTGACAAGAGATGACACTACGTTTGCATTCTTTGAGTAGTCTGATGTTTTGTTTGTGGTTTTCTTCAGGACATTTTATGATGTTTTTGGTCTTTCTTCAGGACTTTTTACACTATTTTTGTCTTTTATTTTTCAGGACTTTTTGTGATGTTTTTGTCTTTTTTCAGGACTTTTTGTGATGTTTTTGTCTTTTTTTAGGACTTTTTATGATGTTTTTGTCTTTTTTCAAGACTTTTTATGATGGTTTTGTGATCATATGTGACATCCACTGCAGTTGCATGATAAACATTTTTCCCCCAGTTATGTCTAAGACTTAGCCATTTGCAAGGAATATGGACGGGATGCTGCTGACTTGCTAGACGGATAGTCGTCAGGACTTGATGTCAATCGTTTATCCACTAGGATAGGTAGGGTAGGATGTTGTGGTGATTTGTATAATAATGGTAGAAATACCTATCATCCTAGGCTAAGTTAGACAAAATGACAGTAGATGGCAGAGCAATGATTGATTACGCATGGCGCCTGTTTGTCAGGTTTTCACCATGGTACTTGTCCAAAGTGCCTATTTGCCAAGTTTTCACTATTGAATGAATCATTTTTCTCTTTACTATTTTCATGATTTTTTGATTTTTTTGGTGTCACCAAGACACCTGTTTGCCAGGTTTTCATCAAGGTGACGATTTTTATCATTTTTCAATTTTTTTTGTATTTTATGGCTTTCAGCTCCATCCTCTGATGCTATGCATAGAACTTTCAGAGGTGTAAACTGTTGATGGGCTCTGTCAACTGTTCCCCATCTAGAGTTTCCAATTGATAAGCTCCAGAACCAAAGGAAGATATGATAATATAGGGACCCAGCCAATTTGGTTCAAATTTTCCTGCCTTTTCTCTATCAGCTTGGTTCTTGGGGTTCTGCATGAGAACTAGGTCGCCAATGTGCAAGCGTGATTGTCGGTACTCCTCTTCATTAGTTAGACCCTTCAAGGAGACTCGTAGCGAAGGAATTTCAACCTCAATGGGCAAGATGGCCTCAGCACCAAAGACTAGGGCAAATGGGGTAGCTCCTGTAGGTGTACGAATGCTAGTTCGGTAAGCCCACAGAGCAAGGTTAAGTTGTATGTGCCAGTCACGGCCAGCGTCATTGACAGTCTTTTTTAGAATTTTGACAATGGTTTTATTCAAAGCCTCAGCTTGGTCGTTTCCTTGTGGGTAGTATGGAGATGAAAAATGGTGTTGAATGTGAAATCGATCACATAACTCATGTACGTCTTGGTTTTTGAATGGACGTCCGTTGTCAGTGATGATGGATTGTGGAAGGCCATATCGACAAATGATGTAATTAAGGATAAACTTGGATATTTGTTTTCTGGTAATGTATGTCAATGGGATGGCTTCAATCCACTTCGTAAAATACTCAGTGGCGGTAATAATGAATTTATGGCCGTTAGATGAGGCTGGATGAATCTTACCCACGAGGTCGAGTCCCCATTGAGCGAAGGGCCAAGGAGAAGTGATCGGCCGAAGTTCCTGTGTTGGAGCATGGACTAAATCACTATGAATTTGACATTTGTGACAAGTCTTGACATATTCAATTGCATCCTTTTCCATGGTCGGCCAATAATACCCAAGTCTTGTTACTTTCTTAGCAAGAGTAGGACCACTCGAATGAGATCCACATATACCATCATGTACTTCACGTAAGGTCGTACATGCTTCGTCGATTTCAAGACATCTAAGGAGGGTGTCGTCGAAACTATGGCAGTAAAGAGTGTCATTGACAATGGCATACCTTGCAGATTTTCTAATGAAGGACTTCCTTTGGTTATTGGATAGGTTCAGTGGAAGGGTTTGAGATTTTAAATAATCATAAATGTCCTGATACTAGGGAGAGTTGGGACCAACAAGTTTGCAAACCATTTATGATTCTGGGACATCATATGTCGGTATCAAAAGTTGTTCTACTAAGAACTCAAATTGTGATACATTTTTAGGGATGTCCAAGAGAGAACTAATAGTAGCCATTGCATCAGCTGCCTTATTCTATGCCCTGGGGATTTGTTCAAAAGAAATCAATTGGAAGTACATCAGGAAACTATCCACCATCCTCTTGTAGGGAAGCAACTTCTCATCTTTTGTTTCATAGTCATCATTCACTTGGTTGATCATGAGCTGGGAATCCCCAAATACAAGCAATGTCTGAATTTTCCATTTAATTGCCAACTTGAGACTTGTGACTAGTGCTTCATATTTGGCAATGTTATTTGTACAAGGGAAGGCAATCCGAAATGACTTAGGAATTGAATCCCCCTGTGGTGTGATAAACAAGATTCTAGCGCCTGAGCCATGACCAGCATGAGACCCATCAAAATATAGCTTCCATGGTACTGCCGGTTCCGCATGAAAAATGGATTCATCAGGAAAATCAGTTACTAGTGGATGAGTGACTTGGATTGGTGCATCCGCCAGTTGATCTGCTATTACTTGTCATTTTATTTCCTTACACTCGACATATTGTATGTCATACTCGCTTAGTATCATGACCCATTTTGCCAACCGGCCTGTTAATGCCGCTCGACTTAGTAGATATTTCAGTGGATCAATCTTGGTGACCAGTTGTGTCTGATGACTGAGCATATAGTGTCTTAGTTTTTGGGATGCAAAGACAACAGTGAGGCATGCACATTCAATGTATGTATAGTTCAACTCATAGCCTATCAGTGTGCGGCTGATGTAATAAATTGCTCTTTCTTTTCCTTTATGATCATTTTGGGCCAGCAATGCCCCCAGTGCTGAACTAGTAGTCAAGATGTATAGAATCAACAACTTTCCATGAATGGGTGGCATGAGGACTAGTGTTGATAGCAGGTAATCTTTATTTTATCGTCAAGAGGTGCCTTTCGGTTTTCACCTAGAGACGTTTCATTTTTTACTTTATTTTTACTTTTGCCACTAAAGGACTGAACAGTCTCGCCGAAGTATGCCGTGCAGTCTAAATCAATGGAAAATCCTAATTTGTGGTCCCCACTGGGTATGCCTTCTCGTAATCCCATGAATTCGGCAATTGCATCATCATTCTGAAATGTGTCCAAAACTGGTTGTCCTTGTTAGTCCCAATCAACTAGTTCAGGGTAAACTAAAGAAATGCCATCGTCAAGGCTAGTGAATTGGGGTGAGGATGCGGACAGCATGTAGATGGATTCAGTGATGTTGTAAATGAGGTTATCATCATCCAACTCTACATCAGACTCTATCCAATATTCTCCTTCACTAATGTCATATTCGTTGTCGTAATAAGGAGTGAAGGTTTGAGAGCCCTGGTTATCAATGTCGTCTGACACTTCGGATTGATTGGATTGAGGGGGTTCAAACAATGGGTGTTGTATGTCATGGGAAGTGGTAGTGGGACTTTGACTATTTGGTGCTTGTTCAATTTTGAATGTTTTCCAAAATCATTGTTCAGAGGTCAGTTCCCCTGGTTCGACAAACAAATCATCAAGACAACAGTCACTTATGGATCGTTCTGAGCCAAATTCCCACTCATGGGAGTCTGTTTCGGTGAGGGTTTCCCTAGTAGTCTCGACACTGTCAGAAGCATGTATTTGCTCATTTGAAAGTCCAGAGGTACGTCGATCATCACTGTCGAGTGATCCAAACCCTAATCCAAGATACTTCAGAATTTGAAAAGGTTCTATGGGTTCCCTTCGACTAGTTTTATTTTTTCCAAGGCCACTAGTACCATCGTAGCCTTTAGCCTTCATGATGTTGTAACCTTTGCCATATCTTCGAACTGGTAACGAAGGTAATGTGACTGTATCATTATAGATCCATCCTATGATGTTAGCAAGGTCTTCATCACTCATGTCTCCCCACTTGATAAAAACTATATTCGGTGGGACTTTGAAAGTTTCCTAAGGTTCCATTCTAAAGCATGGCTAACCATATATCTTTGGAGTCATGGGTATTGTTGCTATGCTGTATGCTATATTTAGTTTGAATTCTCCGCAGCCAAGGTCCTGGATTTTGATAATGGATTCAGTCTTAGGGCTGGTGGAAGGTGGTGGTATGGTAGAAGATGTGGATGGAGCGGATGTGGAAGATGATGTGAGTGTGGATGGGTCAATATACTTGGATGACAAGGAGCCAAGTGCTTCTTGGTTAATAGGTACTCGATTTTTGGAGATACCCCTTAAGTTTGTACAATATTGGAAAGGGTCAGGGTCTCCACATATGGTTACTTCTGTGCCGTTAAATGGAAACTTTAGGCATTGGTGGTATGTAGATAGAACGGCTTTTAAGGTGTGAATCCATGGACGGCCAAGTAAGATGTTATATGGTAGTTCCAAATCCAGGACCTGGCAGGTTGTGTCTACAATGACCGGTCCCACTCTGATAGGGAGAGAGATAACGCCCCATGAAGAGCATTCCTCATCATCATCTGCTTTGATCACTATACTTTTTGTTGGGTCTACACATGCATCAGAGAACCCTAGAGCCTTAACCAGTTTGAGGGAGCATATGTTCAACCCTGCTCCGCCATCTACTAAAACCTGTCTAACTTTGTGCTTGTGGACAAAAGTTTCTGTGTAATGCGTCATTATGGTTGGTTTTATGTGATGAGTAATCTTGATCCAAGAAGGTGACGTGGTGTGGCGTAGTGAGATATCCCACCATAGTTTCAAATTTATTGACATCAATGTCCTTGGGGACCAACGACTCTAGGAGGGTTTTATCTAGGATTTCTTTGTGCGCAGGAGAGATACGAAGCAGCTCAAGTATAGATATTTGTGCAGGAGTCTTTCCTAGCTGGTCAATGAGGTTGAATTGACTTTTCGGTTTCCATTGTTGTGTGGTTGGGACAGGTTTTGGCTGTTTAGCAGATGGAGCAGGTTGTGATTGTTTAGCAGATGGGCCCGGTATAGTGATTTTGGCTTGTCTAGCAGGAGGTGGACCAGCTATAGTGACCTTGCCACTTCGAGTAGTAGCATTACATTGGGGTGCTCTCTTGACTGTAATGGTATTGATGCACTCATCATCAATTTGGACATTATTTATAATTGGTCCACTAGAATAATCGTACTTGGCTCGGGTGAAGTTAGCTTGATTCTGTGGACCCGAAGTGGAAGCATTATGAGAACCATGGTCCTACAGTGGATTCTTGTGGATAGTATGATTTGAATTGGAGGTGAATTATGATCCACCTACTTTGATGGTGCGACTTTCGATAAGATCTTGTATTATGTTTTTCAATTGTCGATAGTTAGAGGTTGTATGTCCTTTTGCTCGATGGTATTCACAAAGTGCATTGTCATTCCACCATGTTGGTTTGAATTGTCCTGGGTCATATGGTTTTGGTTCTAGAAGTATGATGACCCCATGCTGAAGGCATTTCCTAAGGACTTCTTTAATGGGTTCACCCAAATGGGTGTATGTGCGACCCCTAGGAAATTGTCTCATCTGACAGTATTGTCCCTGATTGTTTTGACTGCTTTGGTTGTTTGAAGAAGTATTGGGAGGAGGTGTCAATGTCGTTGTTGGTCTGTTTTGTTGTTGAACCCATTTCAGGGCCAATATAGGACCTATGATGTTTGCATTCTTGGCATCAACAACACCGTCATTTGTAACGTGCTTATTTTTAACCCAATATTTTTTTTTGTCAGCGGGTGGATTGACGTTTGTGTTTTTGGAACTATATCTCAGTTCTCCCTTTGCGATAAGGGATTTCTCAATCTGGACACCCTTTTCAACCAATTCTGTGAAGTTTGTGCAACAATGTATTTGCAATGCAAATTTTAGGGGTCCCAAAAGTGTTTCGACAAACATGTCAACTTTTCCTCTTTTGGGGATGTCAATGTGACATCGATTAGCAAGGCTTCTCCATTTTTGAAAGAATGGGATAAATGTCTCACCAAAATCCTCTTGTGTGAGATTGCACAAGCTTGTGATAGAGGTATCCATGTCAATGTTGTATGCATAATTTCTTATCAATTTTTGTTTAAGCTCATCCCATGTCTAGATATCCTTTTGAGTTGAAAACCATTCAAGGGCTTGACCTGCCAGAATTTTAGAAAAAAGTATCATCAAGTATGTTTGTTCATAGGCGATGTCCATACAATTGGTTGCAAATTCACGAGCATGCTCAATGGGATTTGTCTTGCCTCTATATTTTGTGAAATTGGGTGACACGTATCATGGCGGAAATGGAGCAATGTATAAGCTCGTGTCAAATGGGTATACATTTAGGTCATATGATATTTCCGATTTCTGACCTGAAATGTATATGTTTTGGATGGTTTTCTCTAAACCTCTCACTCTTGTTTGGAGGGCGTCCACAACAAGGTCATTTATGTTTTCGTACTTTGGATTGCTTGGTACACCATGTGTTCCTATTTTTTGTGCATGAATATTGGTGTATTGTGGCGATATGGATTGTTGTGGTATGTATGACGCATGTGGATTGACATGTTGTTGGTATTGGAAGTTATGATTGGGTGCATGTTGATGAGTATGAATGTTAGATGAGTAGGTTGGGATGTCGCCCCCAGCCATGTGTGTCATTATTTGGGAGATGTTATGACCATGGATGTTATGGTGTGTTAATGATGTCATGGGTTGTGTTATTTGGCCACCTTGTGTAAATTGTTGATTTTGTACAAGGGGATTGTTTGTGTTTGTACCTTGGGAGGCAATGACATTTGACTGTGTTGTCATGTTAACATTTTGATGTTGTCCTTGGATAAATACATGTCTTGTGCCTCCTCTCGAAGGATTTTGTGAAATACCACTGGACGAATATGACGAAGTTGTGTTCATGGTAGTAGATGGAGTTGTCAAGGGGGGATTGTTGTGACTTGATGATGCCCCCCTGGCATTTACTGTCGTGGCATTGACTATCGTGATATTTGTGGTGTTGGGGATGTTGGGGGTGTTTGGGACGTTGGGAGTGGTATGCACTGTCGTTGTGGTCCCAAAGGAAGTATTGCTCATAGTATTTGGAAGTTGACCACTATGTGACATGTTATGTGCGTTGTTGGCATTAGGGTCAAGAGGTGTCAAATTTAGCATGTTAAATTCAAATCCTTGTGGTAACTTAGCTCCTTCACTCAATAGCATAGCTAAGAATCTGTCTCTGTCATGACAGACCATTGTTTCAACGAGTTGATAGGCCTCTAGGTCTTGTGCCAATTCCTCTAAGTTTTCCTCAAGAAGTTGGCCATTTTCATCTTTTTGCAAGAATGGTTTGAATGGACTATTTGATGAGGATTGCGTTGTCATTGGAGGTTGATTGTCTAAATTGGAAAATGGATCGTAAAAGGTCCAGTTTGGGTCATGTGGAGGATTGTTGACAGTAAACGGGGGGTCTTGTTGAAAGTTTTCCATTTGTCTCTTTTGTTTTTGAAGTCTAGTTTCGACCATAAATGAGATTGCTCAAATGGGAATGACAACTAATAATGATGATAGTATGCAAGATCTAAAGCTCAAAACGACGACTAGGATGACTAATATTTTTTTTTTTGGATTTTTGTGAATAGGATATGCAATGTGTATGCAATGTAAGACAAGGTTATCTAAGCACTTCTAAGCTCAAACTTTGTTTTCGATTTTGATTGCTAAAGGACTTTGTTGAAAATGACAAGGTGACAAGGTCTAAATGACTAGTGAGTTTTCCTAACTAGACTTTTGAGTTGGAAAAATCTCACAAAAGAGGACAATGACCAAAAGGGGGTTTGATAACTTGGTCCAAGAGAGCCTAATTTCAAAAATAATGACTTTGCAAAGTGTGCTGAGATTTTCCTAATCCTAAGTATGCAAATATGAACCTAGGGACAACCTAATGTTGAATGTATGTAACTAAAAAAAAGAGGATGATGAAACCTATGGTGACTAATGCAAACTAATGGTCAAGACCTTGAGCAATTTTTGGTTTCTGATAGAATCTCCCTGAAACAATGGTTGAAAAATGGTTGACAATTTGAAAACCTCAGGTGTTGAATGTGAAGTTCTAAATTTTGATAGGCAAATGAGTCATTTGAAGCTGCGAATGCGTCACAGTTTAGCAAATGCGGTTCATTTTTTTTATTGTGGCTTTTGGACTGTTAGATGCGACTTGATTTAGCATATGCGGATTTTCAGTTGTCAGATGCATTGCGACGCCTATATATGCGACGTTCTAAGTGTCAGATGTGATTTAACAGAGCAGTTGCATTGCAGAAAATCAATTGCGGTTTGACAGATGCGACTCAGTTTAATTTCAAAATGATTTTCTTGTCGTTTTGATGGAAATTTTGATCTATTTGGAGAATGTTTTGTTTTTAACTGTGATAGAACCAAAAGACACTTGACAAACATAGCGTTTTGAATGTAACCAAACACACATCAGATAAGCACAATCCTAGGTTAGGCCATGACAATATTCACTAGATTCCACGCGGGTTTCCCCAACCGCATATCTGTAGCGTGTGAATTTAGAAGCTTGGCTGCACAGGCTCCCCCTTACAGTGCACTCTCTTCTCAGGCCAACCAAGCTTCCAACCCCCATGAAACTCCCATGGTGAGCTAATCACCTCTACTACAAACTGTGAAAGTGTGGATGCCTTCACACCAACCAGTGTTGTGCTAGCAAATAGAAGGATTTTGGCTTTCTATACAAGAGTTTTTAGTTAGGGACCCCCGTTCGAGTGGCCATACATGGGGCAAGAGATTAATCACCATTAAGGTGGAACTTCAGCCTGAAGAGGTTAAGCTCAATAGGGTTTAAGGGAGTACAAATCTATCCATATGACACATCCACACAAGAAACCTTAGGTTTTCCCTTAAGGTTTACATTTATATACCAGTCGAGGGTAGCTTGGCTTTAGCTCCATTACCGGTTTGAGTCACGTTGGGGTGATGAAATCCCCAGGTAGGCCCAATTTTTAGAGTTGGTAACTGTTTCTCTTACACCCAAGATCACCCAAAAGTGCGAGGGGAGAGGATACTCCGATATACCAAGTCAGGGTAATAACAGAAAAAATGGGTCTGGTTTTCTGATCACAAGGTTTTCACCAAGTGAGAGCATACTCACCTACCATTCTGCAAACACAATCAATCAGAGAAGACATGAGTGTTCTTTTTTATATGCACCAAAATCAAATGTTTGCTAATCTATGAAATAAAAACAAGCACAATGTTTGTTTATTCCATCTTTGACATTCGAATCTGCAAACAAAATATTAGTAGTTCTTTATGCAATTATCGACACCCGAATAGTAACCGCCACACGCTACAAACGAATATTAGTAACACAAAACCCTAAGCTATCCAATGTGTAGGAATGAAAAACCAGGAAATCAGAAGACCAGAAAACCAGAAAAGAAACCAGAAACCAGAAAAACCCTAAAATCCAAAAAATTAGAATGTCAAAAATGAAAGGAATTTTTTTTTACCAGTCGAATGCAGCTCGACAGAGCAGATGCGTCGTTCCAGATGTCAGTTGTGACTTATCAGGGTGATTACGGCTCTTCTATTAGCGTATGCATCGTGACACATCAAATGCGTCACAATATTTTAAAAAAATAGTTGCGTCGTTTCGTACCTATACCTGCAAAACAGTAGAAAACACAAAAAAAATGTACGGAAAACCAGAAAAACGGAGTCGGGTTCACCAATGTGATCAAGGGATTTCTTTTAGGTTTGATTAGGAGTTGTTAGCAACAAATAATAGATGACAACAAAACTGAAAGATCTTCCAAAACACAAAGGAAGTAAAACACAAAACAGTTATACCGGATCACCGATACCTCCATGCTTCACTTTTGTAATACCTTCTTACTTGCTGGATAATGTGGCCCTCAGATTCGTTGTGTGAGAAAAAATTGAAAATTTCTAAGTCCTAGAACAAGCTTTGATCAAATGACTATTGAAATTCCATATGAAAACTAAGTGTGCAAGTAAAATGCCTAGAATGTCTATGCAAAATGTCAGCGTGTGCGTGTGTCATCGAAAAGTGAGAGGAAAATGGCATTTTATAGAAAATGCCATTTCGAACGAATGGGCGAGATTAATTGATGATGAGAACCTAAAATGAGAGGTTCAGATTAAACCTGAGAATCCCTAATTAGGGTTAGGGAAAATTCTTTAATCAAACGGTCAAAATAAAATCTCAGATGATCAGATCGACGGTGGAAAATAAATGAGGAAATTAATTAAAGAAATAAAGATTTTCAAAAAATCAAGAAGATAAGATTGCCCGATTTGTGAGATTCGAAAAATCAAGAAGATAAGATTTGGACTGAAGATCAGATTTGGAAAATCAATAATCTGCCCGATTGCTTGATTTTTGGAAGAATAATTACTAATTTGAATTAAGATAATTCAAATTATGGATTTTATGAGATAATAAATAATCTTTTTCAAATTATTTATCAAAATGGACTGACAGTTCAGATTGAGATGACATTTTAAATAATTTAATTTATTTAAAATGAGAAGAATATTAATTGGCAATTAACTAATTAAATTTAATTATTTAATTTAGAAGATAAGATTAATTAATTAAATAAATTAATCCATTCATTTAATTAAGACAGTTAGTGACATATTAAATAAATAAATAAAATTTATTTATTTAATAACCAGGAAGAAATATATGACGAAGGGTAATTAAATAAATTAAGAAATTTATTTAATTAAAGGAAGACTCGGACAATTAATGGCGTATTAATAAATAAATAAAATTTATTTATTTAATAATCATGAAGAATACAAAGACATGAATTAATTAAACAATTGTAAATTATTTAATTAATAGTGAATGGACCAAGGACATAATTAAATGTCATAATTATGCTAGGACAAAAGTGGTAAAAATGAAGCTTGCAGGCCTAGGTCATTTTAGGTGTCTACAGTTGTTATAGACAAGTTGGTATGATTTCAAATTTGAATGTGTACCCATATATATGGGAATTGAGATAAATAATGACACAAACAATAATGAAATCAAATTGATTGCTTTCCAAATTCATATTCATGAAAATGTAAGCATTTTTCAAGTCAACAGGCATCTTGATAAAGATAACTCTCGGCATGTTTTACATATATTATTAATTAATATAGGTATGCTAGTTAATTAAATTATTAACTATATTTTATTTGTATTATATATTGAATTGTTAAAAGATTAAAAATCTTAATACTAAATATATAGGAAAATGGTTAAAAATTACATATTTTCAAAATAAAATATAGTGTGTAATTTAAAATACAAATATATAATTCTTATAATATTTATATTATTATTTATTGAATATTTTATAGGAATTTAAACTAAAAACTAGCCTCTCCCCTCTGCAGCTCTCCCTCTCTCCCCTCTCTACATATATCTCCCTCTTCCCCATCTTCTATCTCTCCCTCCTCTACATGTCTCTCTCCCTTTCTTCCTCCCTCTCTCTATCTCTCCCCATCTCTCCTTGATCTCTTGCTCCCTCCCTATACCCCTATCTATCTTCATATCTCAACCTATTTGTCCTTTTATCTTCCCATATATCTCTATATCTATGTCTTTCTCTTCCCCTTTATCTATCTCCTCCTCTCTCTTTCTCTCTCTCTCTCTCTATCTCCCCTATCTCTCTCTCTCTCTCTCTCTCTCTCTCTCTCTCTCTCTCTCTCTCTCTCCCCCTCTCTATATCTCCTTATATCTCTATCTTTCCATCTCTCTCTCTCTATATATATGTATATATATATCCCCCCTCTATCTCCCCATCTCTCTATATATTTATTTCTCCCTCTATCTCTATCTATTTTTATCCCTTTTCCCCTCTCATTCTATATTCATCTCTACCTCTATCTATAGGGAGAGATACAAAGGTGAAGCAATGGACCTTCCCAAAGATCCACCAATCTCAACACTACTCCCAACTAATTTGAGCATTTAAGTACATTATGCCATGTGTTATATTTATTAATGTCTTGATATTAGTTTATAAATTGAACATTAATTATAAATATTTTAAAATCAATTAAGTATTTCAATCTAAAATTTTAATATTTGACATTACAAATAAAATTAAACTAAATTCTAATTTTTAAAATCCATAAAATATTTATTATCTATTTGGTTTAACTAATTGTCTAGTACACAATTAAAATTAAAATTAAAATTAAATATTCATTTTATATTAATTTAAACAATTTATTAGTAGATTTTTAGAGATAAATTAAGAATAAAGATCTATATAAAAGAAAGAGTAAACATTTCTATTTTTTTTTTTTGTGTCCAAATCATTTCATTTTTCTAAAATTATACTAAATTCTAGATATCATAATTAAACACAAAACTTTATTCTATTCTAATCCTAACCCTAGTTAAGCCCTAACCTTTTGGACTCTAACCCTTACCTAATTGAGCACTAAATCTAATTGTAATTGACCACTAAGCATAATTGAATTCTACCCTAACCCTAACCCTAACTCTAACTAAACCCTAAACCTAACTCTAATCAGGCCCTAACCCAAACCTGTAATTGATTCATAATCCCAACCCTAACCCAAACCCTAATTGAACTTTAAGAGCCCAACCTTAATTAAGTATTAACCCTAATTGAACATTTATTGAACACTAGTCCTAATTGTACCATAACCCTAACTTTGAACTATAGTTGAACTCTAATCCTAACCCTAACACTAATTCTTATCCTAATTGAAGACCTTAACCTTGACCCTATTTGAACTCTTATTGAATTCATAACCTTAATTAAACCCCAACCTCATCCTCAATCCTAACCCAAATTGAACATTCATTGAACCCTAAACCTAACCCTAAGTGAACACTAATCCTAATTGAACTCTAACTTTTTAGTTGAAAATATTAAAGTGCCTTAGATTTTCCCATTCATCGTCATTTATCATTCAATTCCTAATAGAACTCCAAAAATTTATACTTTTATAATGTTTTAATACACACCTAATATTAAGGGTTTAGAGTTTAAGGGTTAAGGGTTTAGGGTTAAGGGGAGAGAGATAGAGGGAGTAAGTGAGTGACCCCATTTACATATTATTCTTTTATTCTTCCTTAGTTAAATATTTAGTTAACCATTTACCGTTAGTAGAAATGACCCAAGAATTTAATAGAATGGACTACTCATATAATACCTTGCATTATGGAGCTCAATTCTCTGATATATTACTACTTATCAAATCCTTTGTAAATAAATGTAAACTTATGACTCCATTTAAGCATTTAATTGATTTTCTTGAATCAAAGCAAAAAAATAGACACACAATTGAACAAATTCTCAAAAGAAGAATGACAACATCATTAACATTTCATTCAAAATTCACTCAAAACCACATAAGGAGAGAAAATATATTAGAATTATACATTTATTCATGCTTATAAGTCATATCTACATACAATTTAAGATAATTTGCATATATTCATCCAAAACTCAAAACAAGCTATCTATTCTATTCCGTCTGCTTGGGGTTTTAATAGCCAATGGTACCACAAATATCACTTCCTCATCAGAGGACAAATATCTTTCTACCCATATATTCAATTCAAAACCTAGCTGAATCTTTCATCAATTCTCTCCCTACAAATGAGCCTTGAATTCCCTTTTATATGACAAGGGAGCAACAAGCTTTGGGCTCAAATGTAATTTCACCACAAATTTTCATTTGAACAAAATCTCCATTGCATTTGACTTTCATTTCAAAACTCCCCACATGTTGAATCTGCAAAACATAGTGGCACCGAACTGGGGAAAGCTAAAAGAAAAGGGAACACAAATTGTCATCAAAATCCCCTTATCGCTATCCACGCAAAAAAACTAGGCAACCAAATTGACACGAAGGCACCACAACAACTTCTTATTTACCTGCCATCCTACCCTTACCAACACTCAGACCCTGGTATACACGCCCACTTCTAGTTGTTTCCCAATATGATAGACCCTCAGCCTCCTCTTCTTTCTTGTCCTTGCCCAATACGGTTCTAGTCCATTCACTTGGGGTTTTAACAGCCAATGGCACCAAAGATATCACTTCCTCATCAGAGGGCAGACCATGATTGAAGCAAGCTAAATACCAACAGTAGTCAGAGTCGGTCTCGGTTACATCATCAGAAGTGTTTCTCATAAGGTCAATGGGTGAGTGTTGGCATCCAGAGGAGCCATGCCCATACCTTATTTTCCTACTGACACTAGTAATAGAGCACACCGACTGCTTGCCTTTATCATCTACCAGTTGAGCAGCAACGTCCAGGAATTGCAACCTTCTACTGCATCTAGTGGGCACAAGCCTGGGCTTGTCAACCAATGCACCTTCCTGAATAGCAAGACCGAGCTTTTGTGAGCTCAAACGAACAAACCTCCTTACTGAATTACTCATTTTCTCTTATCAGACAAGCACTCAAACTTGATTAGACTCAGCCAACAAAGTGCTCTAATTGCTACAAGAATGACACTATTAGTAGTTAATTCCTCTTGTATTTATTGTGCGAGGTAATGGCAACCTTCATCAATGATTAGTAAAAATGCATGTGCAAACATGGAAATTTGGCGGCGTATGTATTGTCACCGTTTAACTAGAGCTACATGAGAATCCACAGATCACCCTTCATGATTGCCAACAACATCTTCACATAGATTGAGATTGATGTGAATACACAAGCAAGGAATAATTCATGAATGCTTCACTAGTTGTACAATAAAATGACCACCATGTGTCATTTTCCAACTTCGAATACTACCCACTGATCTCCTAAAGAGTTGGCAGATCAAACGGTTTATCTCGGGCTAACTCAGTTTGACATCCAACGAAGCATCGTTCACCTTCCTCATGACCAAATAACATTAATCAATGTCAGCAAGTCCTATGCACTTTGCAAACTGAACGGTTGGAGCTACGCATCGCAATCTTGTTGAACTCGTGGCTTTTAACCAACCTTCATCTTCCTCGTGTGAGCTAGCAAGGAACAGCAGAGATTTACATTAGCTTTTGATCTTGGTTGTCGATCTAAAACCATGGGTTATGAGCTCAATAGTGGAGATTAGGCCCCACATTCCATATAGGACATACATCTACCTTTTGCTAACCTCGCGCCAAATAATAGGGTGACACCTTAGGTATGCGAGTTGGCGGGGTACGATTGAGATCTTCTCCCATATCTTTGAATCTAAAAAACCTACACATTGCATGGTTAGTATTTAATGAAAGGATTTGGCTAAGCCATCAGTGACATGACCACTAGGGTTAATGGCTTAGGCTTACGTCACCAAATTAAAATTAAAACCCAACTTTGATTTTAATACTTTATTTCCTCCGCAGGGTTTTATTTCCTAAGTCTCGGTTGGCCCCGTGTTTCATATTTTAAAAAACAACTTATGTTGTTGTTTGTCATCTGCCTAGTAATGCCCACTTCTCCTTTTAATGAATGTTTTATTTTACAAGGGTTGATTTAGTGTTGTCATTGATCTATTTCCTGCAGATATCAACGGTGCCCACCATCTCATGATCGGGAATTGAAGGATCACGAAATCACGGGTGGGCGCCATGTGTCCTATCCGGGGGATCAAATTTGCGCTATCACTGACCAACTACCATTTGATCTAAGTCATTCCCTGCTATCTCACGATGGTGCTTGGGTTGATTGCAAAATCATGGGCGGGCACCACGTATCTCATCCAATGAAGCCTAAAGAGTAAAGGAAACACTAGCCGGCTTTAAATGTATTAAGGGGTAGATTACTAAAGTGTTCTCAAAACGCACATGTTCTAAATCGATGGATATGTTATAATCTCACTGGAAAATCTGCTTGAAGGTTAACGACATGGCTAACGACTATGTTAAAGGAACAAGTTCATTGATACTCAGGATCAACGGTTGCCTGCCATCGCACAATCAGAAGTTTTAGGATTTTGATATCACAAGCAACCGCCATGTGGACTTCCTTCATAGTGTATGGTAAGGTGGGCCCCTTATCACCGTGTTGGAAATTTTTTCAGCTTGTTTTGAAGGTGGTTGTTGATGATTTGATCAAGCTAAAGAATCAACGACTCAAATTTAAATCTGCATCAAATATGGTTGGAGTCATTCGTGCAGCGCAAAATTGAGCTTTAATGGCAGATGAGACACTTGCTAGCGTAATTTGATCGACAATAAAATCAATTTTCCTACTTGGTCTGTATCACAAAGCATTCAACTATTTCATGGAGCAGTTTCAGAGCCGAAGGTAGAATTGCAAGTTTCTGTAGCCAGAATTTAGGAGTTCTGTGAACAAAGCCGTGAGTTTATTTTCTGTGCCTCCCTGTCATTTTGCATTTGAATTTGGAAAAGGATTAGCTAGATGTGTTGTGAGCTTGTTGATGAATGTGTTAGGCTTATAGTTTAATTATAGTTGTGAGAAATTGCATTGTTTTGTCCTGTAATTTTCTATCTCTGGTTAGTCCTAGCTATCTGAATTATAACATTATAAAGAAGCCCTAGTTTGTCCGAGGTGGCACCACCCAAGCAACATTTTGGCCAAACTGAATATTTGAAACGAAACCTGTATGATGATTTCCTGAATCAATTTCCCTTGTCAATGAATGATAGGAGGAAGGGATTGGTCCTAATGCAAGGGAAAATCATGGGGGAAGGGTTAGTGTATAATTGCTCCAACATTGCCGATGCTAGGGTTCCCCTCACTAGCTTGGAATTGTTCAGATTGTGGTACGGACCGAGGAATTTGCCTCACCATTTTTCAAATGGATGGATGTATGATATGGGGAAGCTGGTGGTACCAAATGTATTCCCTAATGTAGACCTACTTAGGACAGTGGCTGCAAGATATGACCCTGTTACATGGATAATCAGGGACAATGATGGAAACATTATATTGAGCATTAACAGAGAAGAGGTCCAACATATTTTTGACTTGAGTGAACTGAGCGAAGAATTGGTTCCTATCAACCTTGAGGAAATGAAGCAGGAGTATGCAAAGTTGAAATCTCTTTTTAGAGCAAGGTTGCTTCCACCTCATCTGGCTACGGTAGGAGGTTCAAAATTTCATATCAGCCCCAGTGACCAGGAACCTTTCAAATTAAATTCTTTTTCAAACCATTTCCTGGCTACTTTCTATTCTTTATGTTATATTTTTGGTTTTAGTCCTGGTACAGTAATTTCCATTGCTTATATGTTCATGGGGGTGCAAATACAACACCCTAACTTCTCTGTGACCCATGACTTCACTTCTTTCTTGGCTGAGAGGATGCATGAAGGGATGTCAAAACTACAAAACAATGATACCGACACTCAATTATTTTGGTATTATATACTAATGCATATGTTTTTATTTAAGAATTCCAACTTTTTTCTCTGAGAGGATGAAATTAAGGCAATCACTTGATCGAGAAAGATTGCCAGTAAAGATATGGGCTGCATATTTATCTTGTAATATGGAAAGTACTAGTTATGTGCAATTTGATAATTGTTTTGCTTCCAAATTAAGGGCTAGATTAATGGTGAATATACCTAGGATCTCTGAGGAATTACATGATTTCCTCAGGCCAAAGGAGAGGAATCCAAAATTGAAGCTTTACCATAACTGGGGTGACATTATCCCATACCCAGTCAGCATTGTCTTGAGAGTATATGGTTTTCAAGGAGCCCCTCATATACTGCCATACAATGTGAAACCAAGAGTGGGATTTGAAGAAGTTATGTGGTAGATAGGTTGTATTCATGAGGACAACCTCACTAGAAGGGGTAAGGGAACATTTTTCCTAGATTATACAATGGTGTCTAATTTTGTATTTTCAAAGGGAGGCTGGACACATTTTGATAATTTCTTTAATGATTACCATTTGAGGTGTGGACCAAAGTAGCAGCATGATCCTGAGGGTTTCTTTGCTCTTTTCAAACAAAGAATAAAAGCTAGAAAATTTGTGCATGAGTTCAATTTACCTGAATAGACAGGAGTTGAACAAGGAGAAATGGATAACTTATGAATTTGATTTGAATAGATAGGAGTTGAACAAGGAGAAATGGATAACTTATGGAAAGCTACTAGATTTTGTGCACAAAATGGATCCAAAATATGATCCATTGTTGGAGTTCAATCCCCACCATAAGAAAATTGATTTTCTAATGGGAAACTTCAAGGAAATTATGGGCACATTGAGGAAAAAAAAGATAAATTTAGAATTGAGTCAGGGTGTACAAGAGCAAGGTTCCAGACCAATTAAAACAAGGCCATCATACCAGCCTACGGAAAGGTGGCCCATTTACAGGAGGAAAAAAGATAGTAGCAGTGATGAAGAAGAAGTGGACAGAAAAGGAAAACAAATTATGAAAGTGCCTCCACAACCAAGTCCAAAATTCAAAGTTCTTGAGGCAATCAAAATTATTGATTTAGAATCACCGGAAGACAATCCTTCATCACCACCATCCGAGCCAAGCCCTAAGAGGTAGATAATTTATCAACCATAGGATGATCTGATGGATGAGATTATTGTTACTGATCAAGACATGGAAGTTGGTATGCCTTCCCCTCCTAGGCCAGCTGAATTAGTTTTATCTAATTTAGATATGAAAGGTAAAAGTGTACAAGATGCAAGAATGGAGGCATGCAAGGAGTTTCTAGATGACAATACATTTGTAAAAACTCATGTATTCTTGCAATTGGTATGGAGGATGAAGTTTGAAGAGTATCAAGATAAATGTAGGCAGAGAAGAGAACTAAGGCCTGACAAGTCAGACCAGGAGAATGATGAGGAGGTAAAAGCTGAATTAATGGAAGAATTCAAGAACATCACTCCTGAAGATGGAAGAAAATGGGTGAGTTAGGCTGGTGTATTAATTCTTCCTGAATGGGATATTGTAGATGCAGTGGCCTTTAATGATATTATGAAGTCTAAGAATCCCTTTCAAGACTCTGAAGAAGAGGTCAAGGCAGCATTGCAAAACTCTACTTTTAGTGAGGAATATGAAACTCTAGCAATTTGGGCATTGGCCCCACAAGGGAGAAAACCAGATGTTTCTTATATTAATCCAAATTTCAAGGGAGGATTGATAATAAAGAGAGCTTCAGAGACCTCAACCACTGAGGCCACTAATTTGACTGTGAATGTGGCCAAATTGGCCCAAAAGACTGTTGAAAGGGAGGAAGTTGAAAGGAAGAGCTTAATGGAAAAATATAACCTTTTGATTGAGGAGTACAACAAGATGCAATAGAAAAATTTTGAGTTGCAAATTGAAGTGGAGAGGTTTAGGTATAAGTAGATTGGGGAGACATCAAGTGCTCCAGGAACCAGTGCATTACCTTCCATAGCAGGGTTAGTGCCTCCTGCTTCTCCAATTGTTTCCACACCAGGATTTCCCAGTCAGAATCCTATCCTCACCCTTTCTTTAGAGGAATTTGAAGAAGAAACAGAGTGCTCTGTTGATCCTACAAAGAAGCAGCTCTTGCAAAAAATTGATTAATTGCAGGCATCATTAAACAAAAGTGAGGAGGGATCTCTCTTAAAGCAAAAGGAAATTGTTACTACTATTTTGAGGCATTTAAATGAAAAGGTTGATAGAAAATTGCTATATGTACATTATTTATATCCTTTGTTGTTAGCAGCAATAAAGAATATTGATAGGGATTAGGAAGTAGCGATACCAATAATTGAAAATTGGATCCCTAGGGCCAGTGATCTGGATATCATGTATAAGGCCTCAAGGTTTGATATAAATAATAGGCCCCAATCATTAAAGCCTACTCATGTGTTAGTAAAATCATTGCAAGGTTCTCAGACCTTACTAGATGACTTGAGTAGGAAGATTAGGGAGCTGGTGAAGAATTTCAATGATTGGGGTAACACATTGTTACCTGATATAATTGATGAGCAGGGGAAAATCAGGTCATTTCAACAATGGCGGGCTCAAGCAAGTGAGGCCATCAATGATCAAATCAATTCAATTTATGATGAGTGGAGACTATGATTTGTTGGTGTGGTACGTATGGACAAAATCATTAGTACCAGCTCATTTTTGGAATCACATTGAAAGGGATCACGAATCGGTATTAGCGGTAAAATACACACCTTATAATACCAAGGTGGATGAGGTAATTAATTTTGACTGGTTGACTAATGATGAGTACCAGAATTGGGTAACTAAATATTTGAATGAGGAGTAAAAGGAGTGAACTACTAATAGGTGGTAGATCAGATGCTGCGGTTGCAATGGTTCCAATTTTGTGTTGATGACTTTCTTGGTGTGGTTTTCTTGTGGTTTTTTGCATCAACATTCCTCAAGCATTATGATGGTGGGAATATACGATTAGTTGTTGTAACAAATTTTGGAATATCACCAAGATGCTCCAATTGGTAGTGACAAGTGTACTGGCCGGTGCTTGTTTGCTCCTTCATTTTTCTATAAGAAGGATTTCAAGGGCTGAGAAATGCGGGTTCCAACAAGTTAGATTTTTTGTTGAGTCTAGGTGAAGTTACCGTAGTGTAAAAATCTGATAGTTTTAAATGCAATTTAGGTTTTGAGTCATTATGTAATAGGTTTTGAGTTCATAGAGATTTAATGTTGTATAGCAGTACTAGCATTTGAGTTGAAATGAAAATTTGAGCTCATGTCTCTCCATTGTACATGCATATCTAAACTTTGAATGAAATAACTAAGGGTTGTTTTATCCATCTCACTGTTGTGGTGTGTATGATTCTATTTTAACTTTAATTCAAGGAATTAATCAAAATGCTTGAATGAAGTTATGGGATATGTGTTTATTATAAGAGTTTGATAAGCGGTCCTAGGGTTAAGAATGCATACTAATGAAATTGTAATGCAATATTGTTAGGGATCTTATATGTGATGTATTAAATCTATTATAAACCTCTAGATGCTTATGAATTTGATACGCAATGGATATATGGCGATCTAGAATTGTAATTGAGTGTAGTTAGGTGTTGTTTGTCTTTGCCTAGAGCTTGCTACAAATTGCAAATCATTGACTATCTTATACAATGGATTGTGTTTGGATTATCTCACCTCTGGATAGTTGATAGTATGCATGAACAACAATTCTAGTTGATATTCATCTTTATCGTGTTGATCTATTAAAATTGAGATCATTTGCTGGTTGTTAATGTTGTTTATAATGGTCTGCGAGAGGTTGTAAACTTTATTAAAGGGATCACCCTCGAGGTCTTACTTGAGGAGCCGAAGTGTAGGAGCTCTTGAGATATAAGTTAGTTGGTCCTGGGTCCTTGGTAGCCCTAGTTGGAGTGCAATTCCACTTAGGTAAGTCAGAAGACAAGAGCTGGTTTACATTGTAGGGAGGAACCAAGCATGCCGTCGTACTAAACAACCACCTCTACAACTGACTAATCTTTTATGATCACATGAAACATAAACACACTAATTTCAAGGTTGTTAACATCACTATTGAAATGTTTTAATTTTTGACCTTTCAAACATTAAAAAATACATCATTAAATTAATTATGTAATGGCATAAACATTAAAAACATCATGAATTAATTATGTAACCACGTAAGTCAAATATAATTCTATCAAGAAATTAATATCAAATAGATAATATAATCATAACTCATACATTTCAATGTCATTGATCTTCTTCTTCATCCAACTCTTTGTTTGTATCATCTGATCCAGATTCGACATTATAAGGATTGGTCATATCATCATCATAGTCATCGATATCAGTTTTGATAATGTCATCATCCACATGGATATCATCTTCATGAACATTAACTCCTACATCATCATGATCTAGTTCCTCCTCTTCGACATCTTTGTCAGGGACATCATCAACTCACTGTTGATCCTGATCATCATCTACATCATCTTCTAGTTCTTCAGTATCTTCTTCTTCCACCACATTATACTTTATCGGCCTTCCTCTTGGATCATATCTAACAACAAATGACCAACCCAGTTTACCTAGAACCTCTAAGTAAAATACCTGCTCACATTGGCTTGGAAGAACATAGGGCTCATTTCCAACTCGCTCGATCAACCTTGTATTAACCATGGTAAATCCATTATCATGTTCAATAATAGTTCTCTCATGATCATTTTCATTCAATTGTAGCCTATGTCATAAGACGACAAACATAATTAATCTGAAGGACTTAAAGTCACACTCAAGTATATCATCCAAAATCCCATAGTATCAATTTTCAGACACTTCTAGATGAAACATTAGTCACCTGAAAGACTATAGTTATACCAGAATCACAAGTTTTCTTCATGTCATCCAATATTTTGATTTGAAATTTATGACCATTGCACCACATAGCCTTGTGGTGTTTCACCTGCAATATGTCAAACATGTAAAAATTATTGCAATATTTTCAGTTGATAAACATATTTATTCTTGGCCGAATGTATGCAAAGAAAAAAATCTCAACATATATATACATCAATATAGTTGAAATTTGAAAATAATTAAATAATATGGGTGATTAATATATTTATACGTACCTGTTTATCTCTTAAACCATATGCTAAATCAATTTCCCTATGTGTAACATTAGAATCTCCATTACGATGAGATTCTTTAACCAATGAAGCCACACCTTCCCATGTTAATGCGCGACCAGATTGTTGACATTGTTCAATCAATACCGTCATCCAATCAATATTGTTGGCGACGTACAAATGTAGTGCATCCCACTTGTTGTGCAGTTTTTGCACACACGGCCCACTGAAGGTAGGGAGCCTCTTTCGCTTTGGTTTTGGTGTCTTGGCTCTTTCATTTTGTGGTTTCATCTTACTTTTTCATGTGCTTAAATGTTTATTTTGATTGCCTAAGTGATTCCCTTAAGTTATTCGTTGAAGATCTTTGATTTTGAGCTAAGTTCGGGTTTTCACCCTAGTTCGGGACTTTCCACCCTAGTTAGATTTTCCTGGATCCTGTTCGGGCTCTGGCTGAGAATTGTCATTCAAAGATTTTCAGTCCTCGCAGAATTTTGCGTGGTTCAGATTTTTCAGGATTTCATACTGTCGTCGAGTTCCTGGGTTTTTCCTGGCTATCTTGTTGGCAGCATTAATGTTTTCATACGAGCTTTAAACGATGTATTTAATCAATCTTTTGAGGTATTTTATGTCATTATGCTTATTGTTTGTCATTGATTGAGTTGAGGAGCTTGTTCTTGAGAGTGTTGATTTGATTTGGGGAATTTGAGTTTGACTTGCTTCATTTAAGTGGTGATCTCTGGTGCATTCCTGCTGCTGTTCTTTGTGGATGCCATTGAATTTCGTGTTTGTTGATTCTGAGATCGATTTTCGCTTCATAATGGTATGTTTTCAACTGCCTTACTTTTAATTGATGATTGCGGATAATTTTTTGATGTTATTGAGCTTATTGAGGTCTAAATTCTTGATTGCTTGCTCATTTCATGGCTAGGGTTGTGTAGCAATGTTTGATTTATGGTCTTCCAAGTAAGTCTCGATCTTGTCTATTTCTTTTCATTGTGAGGGGTCATGCTTGAGAAGTCATGATTAAACCCTAGTAATGATTTAGCAGTTGAAATGTTTAAATTCTGAGCTTGCATGTGCGTTAATGGCAGATGTATAGGGTTTGAAACTTAGGGCATCACCACTTAACCCTAGTTCATTTCCCAATTGGCCTAGAATGTTAAGAGAATCCATGGAAGGCCCATATTAAACTTTCACTAAGCTTAGATATTTGAAATTCATGATTAATCTAGTATTTGAGTGAAATAGTGTTTTGGTGTCACGGTTCGGGTTTCATCCTCAGTCTGGGATTGTCGTCTCCAACGGATTTTCCAGCTCTGGCGGATATTCCTGATTTCCTTCATTTTTTTGGAATCTGCTATCATTTTTAGAGTTTCGTATTGTCCACAAATTTCTATCTCACCTGGTTTTTCTCGAAGTCCTTTGCTGCCTGGATTTTCCAAAGTTTGCAAGATGTTTATGCCTTCAGAGAAATCCATCTCTAGCGGATTTTCCCGAAATCTAATGGAGTTTGAAGGATTATGAAATAGCATGATGTGTTAGTGATTTTTAATGCATTTTATAATTAGTTCATACTATCTTATGATCTCCCATGTGGTTTATTGATTTATAATGATTGGATTTAATTATTAGTAGGTGATTTCATGATTTTTCTGCTGCAATCCATCTGGTCCAAAATTTCCTGAAATTCCTCCCTGGCTCAGATTTTGCGGATGGTCCTAAAACTTGAAATTCGTTATGATCATTTTGCATGAGATTTAATGACATCTTGTTTGTATGGGGTTCATTCTAACGCTGTTTTGATGGATTAACATTGTTTTCTTGTGGTTTTTACTATGATTTCCATGTTGTGTGCAGGCTGAATCAAGCAAGGAAGTGACTGGGTCTTCAATGACTGATGCAAAAAATATTAAGATGGATATCAAGAGCAAGATCCCTGAGACTAAGATCACTTCTGTCTAGTCAGAAGTAACTGATACAAATGTCAGGCTATGGGACTATGAAGAATTTAAAGGTAGAATGGTAGCCGAGGATCTTCCTTTGGTGGCTAGGAGAACGAAGGAGTCAAGTTTGTCACATGTAGTTGGTTTCCCTTCCACAGTCTAGTGCTATGAGATTGTCCTCGAATGTGTGAGGCACTATGATCAGGACACAAAGAATTATTGGTCCTCAAGGGAGAGTTGTAGCAAATCTCAACCCTATTTCCATTGCCCAAACTTTTGATATGCCAGACAAATCTCATGTGGTGGAATTCAACATGAAAGAAACACAGGAGTTCTATGATGAGCAGATGGTGAAATATCAACAATTTATCAATTCTTGGCTGGAGAAGCCCAAGTCCCACTATTCCAAGTTTCCCAAGCAGCTATTCAAGGCAAAGTTCAAGAAAGAATATTATGATGCCATCACATTGCTCAGCAGGGTGGTTGGATTGAAGAATGAGGTTCGTTTGAGAATTGGATGTGCCACGCTATTGTGAGGATGGAACAAGAGAAGACTGACTACCATTGGGTAGGAGTCATTAGCAAAGTGATCCATGAGTAAATGTCCAATGTGATGCAGACTAAGACCTTCACAATGACCTCATACTTGGTCTATGCCCTTACGAGGTTTCATCCGTACAGAGGATTGAGTACAAAGGGGATCTATGGACAAGATATTATCTATGAGGTTTTCCCTCAGTTGCACCTAGGAAGCTCAAACTATAGAAGGGTGAATCATGCATTCACCATGTACATCACTAGATTGCTTCAGGGAGCAGAACACACAAGGATTTTTTACCAAGCAAAAGAAATCATCAAGAAATATGAGGCATGGTTTATTCAGTTCCAAACTTTCTCATACATCTAGATTGATGGCTGCCAGAGGGCTCCTTATAGACTTCCAAGGTATCCTTCTTATCACATCATACTTTTGGAAGTAACTAGACAGATATGTGACTTTGATGCCATTGTCCAAAGAGACAAACTTAAGACTAGTTTTGGTGAAGACTTCCCCTTGAGGATTGGCACTGGTGAGGCATGTCCTTCCATCATTTCTACTTAGGCTTTAGAAGAGGAGATGAGTACTCTTGGATTATCCTCCCATTCCAAGAGACCAAGGTTTGACATCATAGGTGAAGTGCAAAAGAAGGCCAGCAAGGAGTATAGCCATAAGGTTGAATTGGAAGACTATTGGGCCAATTGCAATGATGAATTTGAGATCAAGAAGAAGAAGTTCTCTCAACTCCCAGTTGAATCAGTCTGGCTATACAATGTAAGCGCAGTCCCGCACCAACTTGAAGATGATGGAAATCTGATTCAAGATCATGCTTATGAGGCATTAAAAGACAGGCCGATTGGTGATGTAGATTGGTTAGAAGAGGAAAAAAATAGAATTGAAATAGTTAATGGATCCAGTTATCAGATTTACCAAGATGTGGCTAAGGCATAAGCTATGGGAGTTGGAGAATGAGGGAGTAAAATGTACCTATGAGCTGATGGGAGATATGGACCCTCACTCCACTTCTGAGGAATCCACTAAACAAGATCCTAAGGGAAAAGGTAAGTTGGATTCCCCTTTCAAAATTAAGATTAAAGGTGTTCAGGAGGAGGAATTCTAGGAGATAGAAAAATAGAGAAACCCATCGCTAAGAAGAGGAAAAGGACTAAGAAGTTTGAAAAGAAAGAAAGTGAAAAATAGGTTCCTGAGGTTGATGTTCCTATGCCCAAAAGATGAAGAGTCATAAAATTGTCAGAAAGGACCAGCTCCAAGGTAGGAGAAGAAGAAGCTACCCCACCAGTGGTAAATGTGGAAAGCTTGGAGGAGAAGGCACAAGTATATACAAGGAGGTCTAGGACTCCTTCCCCCAAGGATAGTGTGCCTAAGGTAGACCTTCCTCTAGTTGCTTCTCATGAGGGGAAACATGATGATGTTCCTTCTGCCCATGAAGCTCAAAGTGAACCTGGTGAGTTTGAGAAAGTTGAAGAACATCCAGATACTGAAAGGGAGGAATTTCATGAAGGTGACCTTTATAGTGTGAAGGATGAAGTGGAAAAGGTAATGCAGTTTCCCTTGGTTGCATATGCAGAGTCGCCTATTGGAACCGAAGATATCAAATCACCTCCAAGAGAAGAAGGGGAAGAAAAGGTTTTATCCCCTGAATACAAAGAGAAACATGTTGAAGAAAAGGACAGCCAGATAGGTGAGACTCCTGAGGAAGAGAATTTGAGTGAAGAGGCTCCTAAAGGGAAACAAGAGGAGGAAAAACAAGGTGAAGTGCAATTGGATCCCACTGTCCCTGAGTGGTTAGACAAGGAGATGAGAAGAAAATAGGTTATACTGGAAGATACTCCGCCAAATTGGGATGAGCTGCTAGCCAAAATTGGAAAAGACAAAGGTAAGAAGAAGGCTAGGGTGATCTCAAGGATTGAAAGAGATGAGGAAAGCAACAGAGTTTTTCACATTGCAACCCCTGCCCTAGATAAAAACAGAGATGATGTGGCTGGAAAGGATTATAATGTTCAAACCTTTAATTTAGGGCCTACATTTGTTGAGCAGGATATTGAGGATTATCAAGGTTCAAGTGCAGTCATCTTGGCAGATTGCAGAAGGAAATAAAGACTAAGAAGGAGCTTAAAAAGAAAAATGAAAATCTCAAGAAATGCTTGTAGGACTTGATGAATCCCTTGCAATCCATTAACCCCTCGGTTTCTGCTACAAAACCTTTACTTGAAGAAACCATCACTGAACTAGAAAGGATGAAAGCTTCTAATCTTGCCACTGTAAATTGGTTACAGGGGGTTCAAACCAAAGGTAATGAGGCCATTAAGGATATTTTATCAATAGAGAAGGATGCTATGAGGGCGGTTGACTGGTTGAAGGATGTGTTGGCTCAGAATAAAGAAGATACGAGCCTCATGTTGCTAAAAACCAGAACTATCATGAAGTACACGAGGGATAAGTTGGTAAGTGATAAAATTCTCCCTTCCTTTGGAGCTACTGAACCTTGGGAGTGGTTTGAGACACTGCAAATTAGGCAGAAGGTGTTGAAGAAGATTTACAAGCAGAGGAGGCAGATTGATGATACCCCAGCTGGTGTTTACAGTGGCTTCATTGCTTTCTTTGAGATTATGATAGGGAGGAGGAAGATCACTCCTAAGTATTTGAGCTTGGAATAGTTGAGAAAGTGGTGGCATGATGTTTATGTCCCAATTAAAGATGATCCCATTTCTGAGCACTAGTTAGATGATGCGACCACCTACATTACTGTCATTAACAAATACCTAACTTATAAGATGGATTGGGATAAGTCGGTGAAACAATCCAGGGAAGAGATTTCATCAATTGAAAGGTGACTTAGGGTTTTTCCTTTGCCACCTGTGACCAACTTGGATAGGGTGCTTTTGAAAGTTCATGAAATGTTGGATCGTAATAAAGATAGAGGGGAGGGTAGCTAATGATTGGCTACATCGAGATTTGTGCTTCCCTATTATTTTTCCATTCATTG
Source organism: Sequoia sempervirens (assembly GCA_007258455.2). Taxonomy (NCBI): domain Eukaryota; kingdom Viridiplantae; phylum Streptophyta; class Pinopsida; order Cupressales; family Cupressaceae; genus Sequoia; species Sequoia sempervirens. Next base: position 42,457 of record VDFB02146899.1, read on the forward strand.
GTCCAAGCTACATTAGAGATCCCAGGCTGACCTGGATGAAGTTCATGCATTTAATGCATATTTTATCATTTTGAATTTATCTTGGTCAACTTGTTGTGCCTAATTAATTATTGTAAAAATCCTATCTTGGCCGACATGTTTTGGAGGTTCTATAAATCAGGCATTTTGCCTCATTTGTAAGGGTTAAGAAGTTTTAGACATAGACAAGTAGAGAGATAGTGTAGAAGTGAATTAAGTAGAGCAAGAGTTAGCAAGTAGTTGTGCTTAAGCAAATATTGTAATAGAAAGTTGGAATTGTTGCTATAGTGGATAATTTGATGCAAGTAATAACATTGTGATTTGGTGCCATACTTGTGTTCTTCTTATCTTGCATGGTTCTTGTTATTCTATCTTTAGAATTGCTTTGAGGAATGTTGATGTTTAGGGTTAGATTTGATTTAATGATGTTTATTTTTTGATATTTGAAGTGTTGCAGCAATCCCTTGTCCATACTTTTCACAGCCAACTGATTGTTAGTTGCTTTGCAAAGTTAGCCTGGACTTTATATTCATTGTGCTTAGTTCAATCGTGAGGGTTTATTAATTTCAATCGCAATAGGGTTGTTTGAATGAATGTTCATGATTTGAAAATCTTAACACCTTAGAAGACTGCACTATTTCTATAAGATTGCAGATTTATCTGGGTTAAGTGGGAATTGGTTTTGAGGGATTGGTCCATTTCGAGTGTTGATCATTTGCATTGTTAATCTTAGGTTTAATATTAAGTTTAGAAATCTCTTTGAAACCCTTATCTTTTGCTATTTCTTTGGCTATTGGGTTAAATTTAGGATTGGAGTATCATCATATTGTTAGATCTGATAAATTGAGATTCAGTATTTTGCTTGTAGTAAGGTCTCATTGTGATTACCAGCATTTTCACATTTATCACTGAGTTGTTTATGCATTGTCAAGACCTGACATTAGAGACCATGGGGTTATCTCTTCAGGCTTGTTGATAGAGATTTACCTTTTAATTGAGATAGGATATTATATTCTATCTGAGTTGTTGCTGTGCAGAAAACATCATCAACAAATTGGTGCTAAAAGGAGGGCCTGAATAAGCAAGCTGGATCAATTTTTGAATGCTATCTCCCCTGAGAGATTCTGAAGAAGAACCAGATTAACTCCAGGAGATGAGGAATTTCAAGAATTATCAGACCCTACTAGTTCTAGAAAGACCAACAGAAGGGGAGAATCATCATCATCCCATCCACCTCCCTCATCTCCATCATCCCCATCTTCATCAGGTTCATCTGAGTCTAAGGGAATTTCCATTCCACAACCTCAGCCAGTCATAATAAGCTATTACCACCCCCACCTCCACCAAAGGCTTTCCTAGCAACCAACCCATCTCCATTGAGTTTCGCTAATTACAATGTTATGCCCAAAAACCCTGAACACTTTTGTTCAAAATTCCATGTCAATGATCCCAATAGAACTATTGAGGAACACATCAAGATCTTTTAGACTGGCCTTAAGGATAGAGGGATAAACCATGAGGATGTAGCTTGTAGACTCTTTCCTTATTCATTGGGGGAGGATGCATTTTATTGGTACAATCATCTACCTGCTAGATCTGTCGAACATTGGATTGAGCTAGAGACTGCATTTTTGTAGAAGTTTCGAATTCCCATTAGTTCCAATGAGCTTTACCGTCAGTTCACTAATGTTAAAAGAGAGTTCAATGATCCTATAGGATCTTTCAATAATAGGTTTCATCATGCATATACTAGACTACAGGCCCCTTACACTATTGATGAGCCCACTATTTTAGAGGTCTATTATGAGGGACTTGACAGTCTGACAACTACCTTTATAAAGTGGAGTAGTAACCCTCCTGATAATCTACTTGATGCATATGTAGAGGCTGTGAAAGTTATTACTAATTTAAGGCAACATTTTTCTAGGCCTTTACCCTCATTAGGACCTATTGCTCACCCTGGACAAGTTCCAACTCTCAACCAAGCTCTTGCCAACCATACTCCTATTATGAATCCGGTACCTCAATTGCCTCTGGTCCCTCACCTAGGACCTCCTATGGAACAAGTTTCATCTACAATTGGTTACCCTCAGAAAAATATGAATCAACCTCTACATATACAGCCGCAAGGTAGCTATCCCCCATACCTGCAGAATTTTGAAGTCTTGAACCAATCACTAAATGTCAATGCTACAGTAGGATATTCTCAGAATAATACAAATCAGCCTCCATACAGTAATCCCAACAAGGAGAGACTAGATGAATTGTCAAAACAAATAAAAAAGTTGAATATGGAGGTGACTTACTTGAGGAACCAGAACAGTCAGCTGTAAGCTACTCAGAGAAATATGCAATCTAATCAGAACAGAGAAAATCCACAAGGACAACACTTTGATAGAGGGAAATGTCATGAAAGAGGATACAACAATGAAAGAGGATATAACCAAGACAGAGGTCACAACAATGAAAGAGAATATAACCATGCTCGAGGATTTAATAATGACAGAGGGTATAATAATGATAGAAGAAATAACTATGATAAAGGGCAATCCTTAAGCCATAACTTTGACAGAGGGCAAGGTGGCGAACAAGGGTTCGATAGGAGGCAGCCATCAGGACAAAACAAGACTTGGAACACAGGGCCAATAATGGAGGAGTCCCTACCCCACTAGATCAACCAGTTAATCAACCTATCAATCAGTCTGTCAATTAGCCAGTTAATCAAGAGAAGCCTCCTAGCGATGTATATCTAGCTGAAGCTGCTTTATCAGGATGGTGTAGGCTCCACAAAACAAGTCAGCATTCTGAGTTAGATTGTCAAGAATTCTAAACATCAGCCTCAATATTTCAATATGAAGTAGAGAACAATGCAGGTAGTCAATAAATAGTACCATCTAATCCTTACGGTTCACCAGTATTGGTACTGAATCATGCTCCTTTTCCTCAAAGTAAGGAGAATGTACCTGAAGAGGAATCTGACCAGTTGGAGGAAGAGGTAGACTAGGTATGCAATGGAAATGAAATGACATAGTTATTTGATGAGAGTCCAGTAAATGATAATGGTCCCAGAGATGAAGAAGAGGCTTATGTTGAAGAAGTGTAGACCTTCTAGAGACCTGTCAAGAAGTATGACTTGATGGAATTGCTACATAGATGTCCACAGGCTGGAGGCCCCTTCACTACTTCCATTCCACCTTACAATTTCAATACGCCTCCGAACCTTAATGATAGCAATAATCCATCGCTGCCTCAGCTGTCCAGGCAATATTTATCTCAAGATCTAGGGCATGATGATGTGCCAAAAGGGAGAAATGTTGATGCAAACAAAGATAGAGTGATCGAATACCCAAAAGAGACCCCTGTTGATCTGAGTGAGGAACACCTAGCCATGTATGTTGCTGAAGAACTCACAAAATTAAAGGTAAGCCTATCTACATTTGAGTTACTAAGAGTTCCAACCATTAGGAATGTAGTCTTAGGGGCTTATAATGCAAATTCCATGTCACAAGATAAATCAGTTAGCGAGAGTGTCAATAGAGCATCTAGTTCTCAATCAATAGGAAAACAAAATCATACTCATAATCAAGTCCATATGCCCCCTGGAGATGCTGGGAAAGAGAAGGAAAAATCTCAAGTTGCTCAAGTAGATACTCCCTTAACTCTGTTTCAAGGGAAAACAAACACACCTCCATTCCCAATTTTTGTTTGAATATTCGGTAAGAATTTGCATAATTGTTTGCTAGATTCTGGTACTTCAACCAATGTTATGCCTTTCGGTGTATGTAGAGCTATGGGTATCACTCCTGCTAACTCGCAAAAGAAAGTCACACAATTGGATAGGACTGAATTCAATGTTGTAGGAGCGTTAAATATGATTCATATGCAAATTTCTTCTTATCCTAGAATTCAGCAGGTTATCAATATACAGGTGGTCGACATACCTGACACTTATGGCCTAATCCTGGGAAGAAAATTTACCAGGGCCTTGAATGGATATGTCTCAACTAATCACTCCCATATGTGGCTTCCCTAGAAGGGAGTGCCAAACCAAATTAGAATTGAAAGAGAACCCAGAATGAAGTACATGATTACAGAATATCAGAAAAACTCTACTAAAATTCTGGTATCAGAAGTAAGTTTGGGTAACTATATGCTCACAACCCCTCTTGAGGAGCCAGATGTGGAGGAAGTTCTTATGTTCCACACATCACCTATTGACTTTACAGTAGAATCCAACAGTACTAAAGTCCTGATCGAACTAGATGAAAATAATGATGATCTGGAAGATAGTTAGCATGGTTTGTTAGATAATTTTTAGGAGTTCATTCAGAAGTGCATTGAAGACCAAGTTTAGTTGGGAAGAGGAATGAACTTTGAGGAATTACTCTTTCCCAATTGGTGTAGAGTGCATAATTCTTCTCATTCAGAATTGGACTATTACCTATGCTAGACTGCAGTGGAACAAATAAAGAAATGTATCAACCCCACTCCTGTAGTTAAAATTGATATCAAGAATGTCCAAGAAGATCCCGAAGGAAAAAGAGTAATACCTTCTAAAGGACCATCCAACAACAATAGTGCAAGTGAAATAGCAAGGAAATTTGTAGTTGCTAGTTGTTGGACTTTAATATTTGATGGGTCCAAATCAAAGCAAGGAGTTGGGGCTGGTTTTGAGCTAATTAGTCTAAGAGGTAAGACATTTTTTGCTGCTCATAGACTTCAATTTCACTGTACGAATAATGTAGCAGAATATGAGGCTCTGGTACATGGACTGTTAATGGCATTGAAGAAAACAGTTAAGATCTTGCAAGTTTTTGGAGATTCTGAGTTAGTAGTCAAGCAAGTTAAGAGACAATACTCTTGTCATGATAGGAGGATGACCAACTATAGACACAAAGTATGGGATCTTATTGAAGGATTTGATGCCTTCAACATTCAGCTGATTCCACAAAGTAAGAACTAGACAGCTGACTCCCTGGCCCAAGTAGCTAGTACATTGCAACCTCTGTCTCTTTCTAGACTAAAGAAGTTTAATGTGGAGCTGACCCCAGTGCCCTCAGTACTTGATAACGTCACCAAATTCTAGGTATTTGAAGATGAAAAACATATCTTAGATTTTATTACAAGTACTGGTGTTTTTGCTTCTCAAATCATTGACGAAACTGAACTCCAAGAAGAAGAGATGGACTTGGAAGGGGTAATTAATCTGAAGACCAACACAATTCCCAGAGGAATGGTGCAATTAGAGAGAATCTTTGATCTAGACAAGGTTAGGGAACAAGAACAAGATACCAGGAAAGAGTCCATTAGTGGATAGTGTGACAAATATAATATGGGAACTTAGGATGAGGTCAAAAATATTTTTATTGGTAAGGTGTGCACTCCAGAAGAAAGAAAATAAATCATCGATGCACTATATAGATATCCAAATGTGATAGCCTGGAGTTATGAAGACTTAAAGACTTATGATACATCAATCATAACCCATACTATCCCTCTCAATCCAAGAGTAAAACCTTTCAAACAAAGGAAAAGGCCTATCAATGCTTTACTGGAACCCATAATATAGAAGGAAGTGTGGAAACTATTGTCTGCAAGAATAATATTTCCAGTCAGACATTCTACTTGGGTTGCAAACCTTGTTCCAGTGCGAAAGAAAAATGGTGAAATCAGGCTATGTGTAGATTTCAGGAACCTAAACAGGGCATCAGAAAAAGATAATTACCCAGTACCCTCACTAGATGAAGTACTCCAGATTGTCAATGGATCTCAGATAATGTCCTTCTTGGATGGATATTCAAGATACAACTAGGTCATGGTACAGTATGAGGATAGGGACAAAACTGCTTTTACCACCAAGTGGGGCACTTTTTCCTATAGGAGGATTCCCTTTGGCTTGATTAATGTTAGAGCCACATTCCAGAGAGCGATGGACATTGCCTTTAAAGACATAATTGGTAAGTGCATAATCATTTATATGGATGATCTAACAGTATTTTCCAAGAAGAGAGGTGATTATATCTCATATTTGTGCAAAGTTTTTCAGAAATGTAGAGAGTTTGGGATATCACTCAATCCAAAGAAATGCATCTTTAGAGTCACGAAGGGTAAATTATTAGGGCATGTTCTCTCTGAGAAAGGAATTTCCATTGATCCAGAATGAATAGAAGCCATACTCAAGATCCCACCACTTGCCAACAAGAAATAAATGAAATCATTCTTTGGCAAAATCAACTTTGTGAGGAAGTTCATCACTGGGTTCACAGAAATAGTTAAGCCACTGAATGCAATGTTGAAACATGAGGCCAAAGTTGAATGGAATGCAGAAGCAAAGGAAGCATTTGTAGAGATAAAAAGGGCTATTATTGAAGCTCCTATTTTGGTAAGTCCAGACTATGCTAAACCATTCTATATATATTCATTTGCTTCTGATCATTCTTGTGCTGCTATGTTAACTCAAAATTTGGATCAAGGAAACAAGCATCCCATAGCATTCATGAGTGCACCATTGAAGAATGCAAAGATGAGATACCCAAGTGTGGAAAAGAATTCCTATGCCTTAGTCAGAGCTATAAAGAAATTTAAGCATTATATCCTCAGAAACAAAATCTTTGCAATAGTTCTTGATCCTGCGGTCAAGCTGTTGTTGATGAAAAATGAGTTGGGAGAATGCAAATCCAAGTGGGTAACTATGTTACAAGAGTATGATATGGAAATTCAACCCATGAAGCTGGTAAGAGGGCAATGGCTTACAAAGACAATGGCAGAGATAGGTCCTGATCTTACAACTCAGAGTTATAATTTAGAGGATGTTTCTCTTGGCGAGTGGTATGATGACATTGTTCATTATCTTCTGACTCAGAGATGCCCTGATCATCTTAATGTAGTACAAAGAAGGGCATTGCGCTTAAAGAGTGACAATTTCATGCTGAAAGGGGCTTTCTTATATTAAAAAAATCATGAGGGTGTGTACTTAAGGTGCCTAGGAAAGGCAGAGTCTGAAAGAGTGATGTTGGAATTTTATGACAGATATGGACAGGTCATGGATCAACACCTTCTACAGTGAACTAGATTTTGAGAGCTAGTTACTATTGGCCTACACTCTTCAAGGATACACACAACCATTTCAAAACTTTTCATGTGTGTTAGACTACGGCAGCCAGAGAGAAGTATGCAACACTCCCACTCCAACTAGTCTTTGAGGTAAAACCTTTTGCATAGTGGGGGATGGACTTCATAGGTCCAATCAATCCGCCTTCCTCTGCAGGACACAGGTATATCCTTATTGTCACTAATTATTTTACAATATGGACTGAGGCCCTTGCTTGCAAACAATGTACTTCAGAGGTAGTAATTAACTTCATCGAATCAGGTATCATTAATCATTTTGGATGTCCTATGTCTTTAGTTTGTGATAATGGTCCTACTTTTTCATCGTTGAAATTTTCTAATTGGGCTTTTGATCATGGGATTATCATTAAGTTTGCATCCAACTATTACCCTTAGGGTAGTGGTTTGGTTGAGTCATCCAACAAAAATATTCTAACTATTATCCGCAAACTGTTAGAAAGAAATCCAAAGGATTGGCATACCCAACTGAGATTTTCTCTTTGGGTAGATCATACTAGACATAAAACTTCCATAGGAATATCACCTTATCACCTGGTTTATGGATTAGAGCCTATGTTTCCCATTCAGTTAAAGATCCCCACCTTGCAATTCATTAATGATTACTATGATGAGGGAGAGAGACGTGAGGCCAGACTTGCTGAATTGTTACACCTTGAGGAAAAATGAGATGAAGCCCTAGAAAATTTTGCTAAACATCAGGGGGTTGTCAAGAGATGGTTTGATAAAAGAGCCAAGGTAAAAGCTTTTAGGATTTCTGACTTGGTTCTTTACTGGGATAAAGCCCATGACCGTAAGGGGGAGCATGGAAAATTTGATAAACTTTGGCTTGGTCCTTACCAGATTTCAAAAATTCTGGGAGATAATGCTTTCCGTTTGAAAACTCTCACTAGAGATGATATCCCACTACCTGTCAATGGGCAGTATTTGAAGCATTATTTCTAGTCTTGAGCTATTTTCAGCTCTTTTCCTGTATATAGTTAGAGTAGGTTTCCCTTTCTGCTTTGCTTTTGTTTGTTTTGGTTAGTGTAGGTTTGTTTTTGGTTTGTTTTGGTTTGGTTTGTTTGTTTTTCTCTTGCTTTGAGGGTTTTCCTATTTTCACCT
>VDFB02146900.1:0-12565 GCA_007258455.2 Sequoia sempervirens
GATATTGCTCAAAATGGTAGATGGTATGGAATTCTAAAATGAAAAATATTAAGTTATGTTTGAAAGTTGTGAATAAGAAATGGTTGCTAAATCCTTGGTCCACCATTTCTATATTACTAATGATCCTTGTGACAAGTGATTTGTAGGTGGAGATTAGTGATATGATCACATTATTAAACAAGATAATGGGACAACACATTGCCAAAGATTTCTCTCCATGAAAGATTTATTTTGGCAATTTTGGAAGAAAAAAAAATGATTGACCACACTACCTTATTGAGTGAAACCATACAATTGTCAAATTTCTAAGATAGAAGGAGATTCCATTTGACTTCATGCATTGTATGTTTGATGGCTATTAGAGCCATATTTATAGAATTGAGTAGAATTTTAATTACTAGAGTAGCCCTTTCGCAAGTGTTCAAGTTTATGAACACTCTCATGTTGTAAATATTGTCTTTGATGTCAAGAAGGAATTCGTTGCTTGATTGTTGTAAATATTTTTATTGATGTCAAAGCAAATAAACGAGATGGTTGAATGCCATAATTAAAGTGAAATACATAAATCAATACAGATTTAAATATATTAGATGTCTCTTGTAAAGAGGGGGATTACACTGGAGCACTATTGATATCAATGTATTTGCATCCATTCAAACCCTAGATTCTCATAAAGTTTTTTGGACATTGTTAACCATTAAAGGCCATCGAGTCACCAATGACAAGAAAAAATACAATCATTTGTATGTAGTGAAATAAATGTTAATGTTGTTGAAGATCATTCGATCTACATATACAAGACTCTAATCATTCATGTCTGAGATAGTTCTTGCCCACCTATCTATGCTTCCATACATTTGATAAAGACACCAAGAGGATGAAATCTATCATGCTAGAGTTGTGGCCAACAAGATAAAGTAGAGTATGAGAAATGATGATCACAAGGAATAGATATAGGTTTTTTGGTTCGACAAAGAGAATTAGGAATCATGTTATATGATTCCAATGAAGTATAAAAAAATACCTTGATAAAGCTGAGAGCAACAACAAACAACTATTTTTGAAATTTTCTAATAAAAATATTATAAGTTATCATTGTCACCCATTTGAAGTACAACTTGATCTAGATTTGTATGAAGGGTGACATCAAGAATCCAATGGAAAGAAAATCACACCTCTAAACATATTCCAACCACAATCAAAGTTATAAAGTGGCAGTGATCAAGAATAAGAATAGTTTATTAAAGTTAATTTAACTATAAATTTAATGATGTCCATGGCAGTGATCAAGAATAAAAGAAATTTTATTAACAAAAATATTAGTGCTCAAGTCTAAGAAAGGTTACTAACAAAAGGATGCTATTCTTTGTAAGAGATATCTCTCTTAGCCAAGATCGTCTCCCTTAGAACAAGGAATCCCTTTTTGGAAGATGTGTGAAGAGGTATAAAATAATGATGGTATGAGAGTTAGAAAAGTAAGCAATCCAATGTAACATCATTCAGAAGATTAGATTTAATAAAGGCAATAGATTTGTAAATAATAACAACAAAAAAATAGATGGGAGTAAATTTGACAAGGAATACATGTAGATCTAAAAATAGGTGTATGAGAAATATAAAGAAATATCATAATATACACCAAGTGTAGTGGGTGTTGAGTAGTAAGAGATATGAGAAGATAATTTAATAAGAGGAATAGATGCAAGTTTAGTTCCTAAAAGATACATTATTCAAACATAAGGAAATTGATGAGAGAAGAATAATTGTTCAAGGCAGATTTTATGAAGCAGTTTATATGAATATCTGAGTAAAGCCATATGATAAGCATGAAACTCAATCAATGCAAAGATGGTAGAAATTTGTAAGGGTAGTAGACTTGCAAATCAAATAGGAAACTTGTAGTAATGCGTCGTTGTGCCTTGACTCAATAAAAGGAGTCATGTTATCAAAAAAAGAGAGTTGACTCATCCATGCTATGAAACTGGAAATGAGAGGATTGTTATGTGTTGCAATATGAGAGTTTAAATCAGCCACATATCAGCTGAGTTGATGCATTTTTGGTTGTTGTTAGAGTGGTGGCAGATTTAATAGCTTATTTGTAGTAGTATGATGCTCATATTTTAGTATAAATAGAGGTGTGCTCTTTACCATTTGTTACACTTTTTCAATTAGATTCTTCATTGTTATTGTGCTACAATTTTTTGTGTAAGCATTATTTTGAGAGTTTTTGAGAGAGAGTTGTTTGTCAATTTGAGTTTATTGAGAGTTCTTGAGAGGAGGCTAAAGTTTGGATATTAGTTGAACATTAGAGAAGTAGCAATCATGGTTTTGGAGGTTGAGGTTGGAAAGCATCATTATCAGTTGGAACTTTATATCTAGGCATGCTGATTTCTATTCCTCTAATATTTATGCTTGAAAGGTTATTTGATTATAATAAAATCCTTTTTTTGGAAAAGGTTATTTTTGGAATGGATGATATGCTTGTTCTTGTGAATTTAGTTATTTCCTAGTATGGAATAATCTTATGTGATTTTTGATTGAGTCTTGGATTAGTGAAACCTTATTATTTGGGATTACATTTATACTATGTTGAAGTATGTGTAGATTTAATGCTATTAGATCTATACAAGATCGTTAAAGTCTATATGGATATTGCATGAAAAGTGAAATGTGGTATATGTTGATATCTTATAGTGTTTTTATGAAAATGTCATTTTGAACATAAGAGATTAGCATGGTTATTCCTGGGGTTAGAGTAATCTATGGGAAAGGGGGTAAGCTAGCTAGTCACTATTATGTGTGCATGTATAATTAGCATGGTTATACTTGGGGTTAGAGTAATCCATGGGAAAGGGTGTAACCTAGTTAATCAGTTTGTTATAGACTTGGTTAAATTTCCTGAGGTTAGAGTAATCCTTAGTTAAGGGAATAACCTTGTTGGACAATTTGTTATGTCATCACCTTAGATTGAATGTGTGTTATGTTTATGGTCAATACCAAATCGAGCTAAAGGGTGGGTGGATAGATGACTCACACTCAAAGAACTGGGTGTTGAATTCTTTGGCCAAATTAGTGTAAGTAGACACTGTTTACACTATCAGTTCACTATGATCCATGATTACATTCTAGGAAGGGAAGTCATACATGTAGGTTGAGCTAATGTATGGTAGCTCTAGATATGTAGGACACAACACTATATTTAGGAAGGTCAAGATTATGGGGTTACCAAACCAATCTCTTCATTGAAGGGTAGGGCCATCTTACGAATTAGGTAGATGTGCAGTGGATCACATTAATTCCATGGTTGGCAGAAAAGCACTTGAGTGATTCTCTCCCTCATATGTATTGGTGATCAAGAGTTGAGGATGTAGCGCCAGTTTGGGGACACCTAGAATGTATGAACTAGTGATGACCGACATCTAGGAGGTATGCACAAAAATTGGGGACATCTAGATAATTGTATTATGTTTGTATATTGATATCATTGAGCTCATGGAACTATGAATGTAAACATGTATCTCTATTCATTTTGAGAAATTGAAAATGGAAAATATTATCATGAAATTATGTAATGTGAAATCGCTACTTGAATTGATTCCTTGTTATTGAATGGGAAATTTTGAAATGGTTAAGTTTCAAATTATGTGCATCTTATTATTCATATGAAAAGAAAATTTATTGCTCATAATTTTTCAATAGCATAAAATGTTCACTTGTGGCTAAAACATAGTAAAAATAATGGGTAGAATAATGGGCTTGTTACACGTGGTATCAAAGTTTCTAGGTTTAGCACTAGAAACTATGTGCTCACTATGATTTCATCCATTATTATAGGAGTCTAATGTTTGGAATTCTTGTACTAGGATGGTGCATCTCAATATGATTGCAAGGAAGTTAGTAATCGGTAATGAGTGCTACCTAAAGGCCAAGAAAGAAAGGGAAGCCATTGTTTGAACCATAGAGGGAACCAATTATGAAAACACTATTTGGTTGAGTGAAATTGAGAATTTTAGTCACGCTCTATCTCACATCAGTCAAAAAAGGAGGAGGATGTGTGAGGCTGATAACTATGTACGTCCTATCTCTCCTGCCAAGTCAGACTGTTTATCAATTTCTAGGGATATGCCCTTGGAATATAGTGTTAGTTTTGATATGATCTTTAGGGACCCTCATGTTCTTCCTATGGTGAAAGTTATTGTAATAGCCTCAAGTGGAAAATTGAAGGGATATGTCCCCTAGAACTATGTATTTGAGGACAGGTCTGAGGGTTATTACCCTTTTGACAATGAATGGGAACAAAAATTTGTGGGGTATACCCCACATAGCTATGTATCAAAGAGTGAATCTAAGGGATACTCTCCCCTAGTCTATTTGAATAGTCATTCCATGTAAATGTTAGGATATTGAAATCCTATTAACATAAATGAAAATCATGTTTTGGAAAAAATTGTGTATGAGAACTTCTTCTTTTAAACTTCATTTATATGAATGTTGTTCTTTGGAAATATTTTAAATGATAGGTAAACATTCCTAGAATCTAATTAAAAATGAAACCTTCAAGTGTAAATTTTCTTGTAAAAAATGGGTAGAACTAGAACTAACCTTGGGGGAAGCCAAGAAGTAGGCTAAGGAGAAGAAAATTTAGGGGCTAAATTGGACCGTATTTTAGCCATGATGGATGAGATAAGAGAAATAATAGGAAAACTCAATTAAGAGGTAAGGGGAAAATAAAGAGAGGAAGAAGTTCCTAATAATGATGAAGGGGGAAATTCCCATGATTGGACTCAGTCTAGTGAATATGAGGATGATGAATCATAGTCTAGATCAGAAGGAACCAAATAGAAATGACTTGCTAACTTGAGCTATCTCGAGATATGAGAAAGATCACTCCTCTGAAGTTTGAAGGAAGTACTAGTGGGGATGTGGTTGAGGCATGGCTCACATAAATGGAAACATATTTTAAAATCAAGAATTACTCTGAGATAACTAAAGTTGTTTGGGAAGCTTTCCAATTGGCTAGAGAAGAATCCAACCGGTGGATGAATAAAAAGATAGAGCTTGGACTAAGTTCCTTAAGGGTTAATTGGAGTGAATTTGTGGAGATTTTCTAGAAATGGTAGCTACCTCAACTCTTCTATAACCAAAAGCTTACCAACTTCTATGTCACGTCTCATACTTTGATGCTATTTTGACCATGACTTACTTTGATGCTATTTTGACCATGACTTACTTTGATGCTGTTTGACCATGACTTTGTGGGATTTAATATATGAATTATGATACGTGTTAGAAAAATATAATATACTACAATGCTTTGATGTATGGAAATGTAGAAAAATAATTGTTTTCTTTATTATGAGTGCATTTTATACAAAATAGGAATGTTGATTTAATTATTGTTTAAATTTATATTTCTATATTGGTTACTAATACACTTTCATTTTTGCACGCCTAAGTGCATTTGAGTTGCAGGTGATCGAAGGCCAAGAGTGTGATTGAGGAAAAGAAGGTTAGCTTCCCGACAGGGTAAAAGAGGAGAAGCTCTCGATCACGCACACACCACTTAAAATTATGTAGCTGCATTAGGTCATGTCTGTTTTCAATGTGATTGTTTGAAATTGATTAGCATAGCAAAATTAAAAATATAGTTTAATTAACCATAGAAATTGTGAAAAGAATATGGTTTATTTTATTTTATCCCATTTATTTTTGTGCAATAAAAAGGAAAATCTGAGTTTAAACATATATATATATATAGGAAATTAAAAACAAATAATAAAGTGAAAATATTATGTTTGCATATAATGAAATAATTGGTTTGTATAAAGTGGGGATATTTCTGTTTGCATATGGTTATTCTTTTTTCCAAAATAAAGAGGAATGAACAGCCTGAGAGAACTTTGGGCTCTGGAAATTTTTTCTTAAAACCAACAATGCTATTGGCATGTGGAATCTTTAGAATTTGCATGAGAAATTTATCTGCCATCTGGAAATACTCTGCATGATCCTCGAAAAGAGGAATAAAGCTTTAAGAGAGAAAAGAGAACATTCATTCAAAGATCCGAGAGCTCTGGAAGGAGGCGACAAGAAGGTATTACTGGGCATCTGCACTGGAGAAAAATTGCCAGGTTCTTTTCATGCTTTGCCTTCATTTAGTTTAAAATTGCAGTAAGGAAATTGAAGAAATGAAATGCATCATTCCATGAAATGATTACAGATAACTGAGAAATCTTTTCCAATTTTATTTCTAAATCTGGGTAATAGTTTACTTCTCATTGTTGCAATATAGAATACCCAATCTTTTCTTCCAGATTAGGGTTACATTCTATTGAACATAAACTGCAATTTATTAAACTGCTCTCAATTATAACTGGAAAAATACATAAACATATATATATATATATATGCACAGGAATCTGAATTCCCGTGCATATATACATATATATATATATGCATATAATTTCTGCATAAAGCTCTGTCCTCTGAAATAAATTCAAAATGCCTTTGAGATAAATTCGAATGCAATATATACTGGGCAAAATGTCTTCTTTATTTTGAGTTTTGAAATTGTTATACACAGGAATAAGGAAAGGGATTTAATCCCTTGTCCTCCCCATAGGAAGGACGCGGCACTGTGGGAGGCTCATGCCCTCCACAGGCTGAGGTGCGAGCCCCTCACAGCCCGCCCCCTCCCCATGGGAGGGGCAAGGGCTTCCTGCGCCCTTATATTGCTCAATGCCAGTAAGGAAACCCTGTAAAATATTTATATTCTGTGTGCACGGCCAGAGAACTTTTGAATAGTTATATAAACTAGAATTTCTTTCTTCAAAATTTACACGCAGCTGTATATGAATTTTTACACACACACACATATATATATATATATATATACATATACACTTAGCTGTATATGTATATATATATATATATATCCATGCATATACATACCAAAATGAAAGTTTGAACAGGAAAACCATTTCCAGAAAGTGATATGATCTCTGTTAAATATACACAAATATCTCAGAAATGTTAAACCTGGAACAAGAATAGAAGTATCTCTGAGAAACCATGTAAACTAAAAATCTTCTTGACTTCTTTGTCATATACTTACATACAGAAGTACAATCCTGAGTAAAGGAATACAACATAAAATTTGAATGCAAGATTATCTTTCAAACCTCTGATATTCTGAAAAAATTGCACTGTTTCAGTATATTACTAATACTCTGAAACCTTGTATTAAAATTGGGAATTACACTATCAGTCAGCCTGAACTTGGAAAGAATAGAAGTACATACTGAAATCAGAAAACACTGTTTCATTCAAACAAATTAATTAAATCTTTCTTTCTAATAGTGCACTGATAGTATCATGACATACATGTTCTTCTTTAAAAACAGAGCCTTTTTCCAAATCAGAAAAGGATTACTTACAAAAGAGTAAACGAAATCCTACTACTGAATTTACAATTTTTCTTTCAAAGGATGTTCTGGAATTCACATTTGAAATTCTTTTTAGAATCAATTGAATGAATGAAACATGTAAGAAAATGCACAACTTTCTGCTTTGGTATTTATTCATACTTTACTTTTGGTAACTTCCGGGACAGGGTGCCGAAGGTGGACCAACAGAGACGGTAGTATTACCTTTTCTAAACTACCATTTACTTGTATTATTTATGCTTGGCCAAGCACTTGTACCATTGAAATAGATGGGTTTGTTTTAAAAGCCTAGAAACATATATTTATTTGAGTCTCTGCCACCTCCTGTTGCAAGAAATGTGTTTTTCTCATGTTAGAAATGCATATAGGCACCAGGCATGCATCGAGAGTTTCCCTCCTATTTTACTGTTTCGGGTTGCTAGGCTCCTTTATGCAGGGCCGGGGATTCCTTCGAGTTAGGAAGGGACCCGGGGAAGTCATGTACTTCGTGGTTGGGCGGAAAAGGCGCCTGAATCACACTCTTGGCCCCAGCTCGCAAGCAGACTGATGGTGTCACGGCGGTTGGTGGTTACGAGTTTTATTTGCTATTGATGTACTTGTGTATTATTCAGGATTGGCTTGTGAAGCCCATTGTAAATGTATATGTATTTGACATTCTTTGTTGAAACTTTGGATTAGAAGTATGATTTGAAAGTATCTAATGTAACATTGATCTGAGGAATTAAAGTTTTATGACTTAGCATAGAAAAGATGTTCCTATTGGAATTGTTGATTTCTTCCAAGTATGGTTGAATATATGTATATGAAAAAAGTCATTGAAATACTTATGCTTTGTATAATCTTGATAAATTGATATTATTATTATACATGAAATGCAATTTAAATTCTCTTTTATTGAGCTCATTTTGGAAGTTTTATGAACAATGTTGATTACTTGGAAATCCTTTTACACTGATTTGAACAAATTGAAAATACTCTTAATTTCCCTTTTGTATTGATTTGAACGAATTGAAAACACTCTTAATTTTCCGAGTGCTACATCTTGGTATCAGAGCAGCAAGGTTCAACTCTAGGACCTATGCCTAACTACGTATGATGTTGTGTCTTAATCAGGGTGACCCAAAATGGAAAATAGAGTGTACCAACGAATTGGTGGATCTCGTGGAGGTCCCAATGATAAACTAGATCAAATTTTGGCCTTGCTGCAAAGTCAGGGGGCTAGAATTGAAGAATTAGAACAAGGGAGGCGAGATGGCCATCAAGGATTAAACACAAATGAAACTGATGGAGAAACAAATGTTGAACCACCTAGAAAAGAGGAAAATCTAAATAGGGTGGCTGAGGAGTTGGGAAAAGACCTAAAGAAGGTCGCTCCTCCGAAGTTTGATGGGAAAACCTTTGGAGATGGGGCAGAAGCTTGGGTTATAGAAATGGAGAGGTATTTCTCCCTACGAAATTTATCAGAAGAAACAAAGGCTCAATGGGGTTCATATCAACTCACCGGTGAGGCTGCTACTTGGTGGGAAAATGAAAGGGCGGATAAGCAGTTTATGCATGGGAAGGTAACTTGGGATAAGTTCCTACAACTATTTAGGAAGAGGTGGTTACCACAATCTCATTTTGATAAGAAAATGACAGAATTCCAGGTACTTATACAGGGTGGCATGACAATGACTCAATATTGGGAGAAATTCTCTAACTTGCTTAAGTACGCACCCCAATACCAGCATGATGAGAGATTCTGAGTTCAAAAATTTATTTTGGGGCTTAGACCTCAAATTGGAAATGAAATGGATCTGCATAATCCAGCCACCATGGATGAAGTTTTTGATTTAGCAATCAAACAGGAACACAAGTTGCAACAAGCTGCTAACTATAAGAAGAGCAGGGAAGCCAAGTATGGCAATAAGAAGTTCCAAGGAAATCGTCAAGGTAATAGCAATCAGGGTGGTCAGAGCAAACAGGACAGTCAAGGGAATGAAAATAGGCAAATCAGAAATTTGAAGAGGGATGGTAGTCCTCAGGACCGCAACGAAGGAAACAGGAACAATAACAACAAGAGGGGCAACTTCAATAAAAGGAATGATAATAATAGGAGAGATTTTTCTGACAAGCCCAAAGCACCTCGTGGAGGTTGTTATACCTGTGGTGGCGAGCATTACGCCAGTGTGTGCCCTCAGAGAAATAACAAACAGAATAACAGGAATCAACATCATATTCATGCAGCGGTTGACAATCGCCAAGCAGATTATCAAGCAACTCCCATCTAGTTATCGGGTAAATTATTTGGATGCCCTGTTTCTGTTTTGATTGATACTGGTGCTACTGATAGTTTTATAGATCCTCATGTTTTGACTAAATTATCAGTTAGACCAAGTTTTATGGCGAATTCCTGGAAAGTTCAGTATGGAAACCGGGTAGAGAGGAAGGTAGAGCAATGCATGTATTTCAGTAAACTTGAACTCCCTAACCTTCAAACGCAAGTGAACTTGTATGTTGCACCGTTGGGGTCTTACGATGTGATATTAGGGATAAATTGGCTCTCTGAACATAAGGCTCTTGTGGATTGTGAAGAGAAGTCAATTAAGTGTCTTGATGATCGAGGAAACCATGTGGAGCTTTGTGGCGTTAAAAAGCCTTTGGAGCTTAGGCAAGTTTCCGCCATGCAGTTGAAAAAGGCAAGTCGGAAGGGATGCACTATCTTTGCAATAAAAGTCAAGGACCTTGATGAGAAAGAATCCTCAATTAATGATCATCCCATTCTGAAAGAATTTGAGGATGTTTTTCCTACTGAGCTGACTGAGCTTCCGCCTAGGCGTGTGTTTGATTTTTCTATTGATCTGATTCCAGGAGCAGAACCTCAGTCTAAGGCTCCTTACAGGATGAATACAACAGAATTATTTGAGCTTAAGGCCCAACTAGAAGAATTACTGAAGCAAGGTCTTATTAGGCCAAGCGTGTCACCTTGGGGAGCACCAGTCATCTTCGTGAAAAAGAAGGATGGTACCTTGAGGTTGTGCATTGACTATAGAATGCTTAACAAGGTCACTATCAAGAATAAATACATGCTCCCCTGCATTGATGATTTGTTTGATCAGCTAAAAGATGCCAAGGTATTCTCAAAAATTGATTTAAGATTAGGATACCACCAGTTGAGACTGAAGGAAGAAGACATTCACAAAACTGCCTTCAGAACAAGGTATGAGCACTATGAGTTTACTGTGCTACCATTTGGGCTAAGTAATGCTCCTGCAGCTTTCATGAACCTGATGAATAGTGTTTTTTGAGATTGTTTGGATAATTTTGTCCTAATTTTTCTTGACGATATCTTGATCTATTCTAAGTCAGAGGAAGAACATGAGAAGCATTTGAGGATTGTGTTGCAGCGTCTAAGGGAACATAAGCTGTATGGGAAGATGTCTAAATGTACTTTCTTCCAATCCGAAGTGCATTATTTAGGTCATGTGATTTTAGTGGAAGGGGTAAGAGTGGACCCAGAGAAGATTAAGGCAATTATGGATTGGCCAGCACCACAAAATGTCTCTGAAGTTCAAAGTTTCATGGGACTTGCAAGATACTATAGGAAGTTTGTTCAAGGGTTCTCAACAATTGCAACACCCATCACTGCACTACAGAAGAAGGAAAGGAAGTTTGAATGGAGGGATAAATGTGAGGAAGCTTTTCAGCTGCTTAAGAAGAAACTCACTACCGCACCCATCCTAGTTGTGCCAGATCTGAATGGCCATTTTATAGTTATTACTGATGCATCAGGGGAAGGGGTAGGAGCAGTTCTTATGCAAGAAGGGCAAGTGGTAGCTTATGAATCAAGGAAGTTAAAATAGCATGAATTAAATTATGCACCACATGACTTAGAATTGGCAGCCATAGTCCATGCTTTACAAATGTGGAGACATTATCTCTTGGGAAAGCCTTTCGAACTTAAGACAGACCATGCAGGATTGAGATATATCTTCACTCAACCTAATCTCAATGCCCGACAAAGGCGATGGCTGGAATTCCTGAGTGAGTATGATTTTGGGATTGAATATATTAAAGGTAAGGAAAACAGAGTGGCTGATGCCCTGAGTAGAAGGAGGCACCTTGCAGCCATGGTTACCATAAAATCAGATTTCAGGCAACAAGTAGTGCAATCCTCCTTTGGGGATGAATATTATGAAAAGGTGAAACAAGCCCTTGGGGTAAATCCCTCCGATCATCGATATGAGGGTTATATATTAGAATCAGATGGACTATTGAGATACCAGGGACGAATGTACATTCCTAGTTCTGCAAACTTGAGAGAGTTGGTGCTAGAAGAGTTCCACAATGCTCCATACTCAGGACATCCCGGTATTACAAAAATGATGGAAGGACTTAGGCCACTGTACTTCTGGCCAAGACTTAAAAGGGATATTACGTCCCATGTAGCCCGATGCTTGGAGTGCCAGCAAGTCAAAGCTGAGCATGTACATCCAGCAGGACTCTTATATCCTCACAGGGTACCAGAGTATAAATGGCAGGTTATCACTATGGATTTTATACAGGGGTTACCAATGTCTAAAAATTGACATGATACCATCTTGGTTGTGGTGGATAAATTGACAAAGGTTGCTCATTTCATTCCTGGGAATCTCAAGGATGGATCAATGGTTTTAGCAAGGAAATTTGTTCAGGAGATCTTCCGGTTGCATGGAGTGCCAGAGACGATCATCTCAGATCGAGACACTCGAATGACTTCTAGGTTTTAGATTACATTAAACTCTTCCCTGGGAACTAAATTAAATTTCAGTTCCGCATATCATCCTCAGACCGATGGTCAGACAGAGAGGGTGAACCAGGTAGTAGAAGATCTCCTCCGCATGTACTGTATGGAGCAGCAATATAAGTGGGAGGAGTATTTGCCTTTGGTGAAGTTTGCTTACAACAACTCCTACCATGCTTCTTTGGGCATGGTACCTTTTGAAGCCCTTTATGGGCGTAAATGTCGGACACCCATTAGTTGGGACAGAGTAGAAGACAGGGTGGTGATTGGCCCTGAGATGCTCAGAGAAATGGAAGACCAAATGAAAATCATTAAGGAAAAGTTGAAGCAGGCTGTAGATAGATAGAAAAGTCTAGTAGAT